>ML413486.1:147811-192114 GCA_005239525.1 Nicotiana knightiana
CTGCAGAGTCATTTCCGCACCTGCGGACAACTGGTCGCACCTGCGGACCCGCACCTGTGGTCCCAGGGTGCGCACCTGCGATAACCAACTTAACGGACAAAATGTCGCACTTGCGACAAACCTCACACACCTGCGGACCTCTCCTACACAGTCAAACTTCACACCTGTGACTTACCCTTCCGCTCCTGCGTGATCGCACCTGCGACTCCCCTTTCACAAGTGCGAAAACACCAGCAGCCAGCACAACAGATTGTTTCAAAACCCATTCCAACTTCCTGTCAACCATCCGAATCAATCCCGAGCCCCTCGGGGCCCCAACCAAACCTGCCAACCTATCCCATAATATCATTCAAACTTAGTCGAGCCTTCGGAACACCAAAAACAACGCTAAAACACCAAATTCACACCAAATTCAAGCCTAAGAACTTTGCAACTTCAAAAATTCGCCAACTACGCCGAAACCAACCAAAACACCTCCGATTAATCTGAAATTTTGCAGACATAACCAAAATGACATTACGGACCTGTTCCAACTTTTGGAATTCCATTCCGACCTCGATAGCCTATTTTCCACTGCCGTCCAGAAATCGCCAAAAACTAACTTTCGCCAATTCAAGCCTAATTCTACACCGGACATCACAAAAATATTTCGAACACACTCCTAAGTCCCAAATCACCTAACAAGGCTATTCGAGCCAAAAATTTTGCATTCCGAGGTCATTTACCAATAAGTCAACTCTCAGTTGACTTTCTCAACTATTAGGCTACTTTAAAAGGCTAAATGCCTATACTCTCATTATAACCACTCCGGACCCCAAACCAACTGACCCAATACATCAAAAACAAGAAAGCGATACATAACAAATGCAGAAATAGGGGGAATGGGGTAAATCTCACGGAACGACCGGTCAGATCATTACAATAACCCATAATGGTTTGTGCATCTACAGAAAATATAAAACTCTGGATATTAAACTCTATAATCATAAGCAGGAATGTGGACGCGTGCAAATACCTCGTAAAATCTCCGAGAAATCTCTAGAACAGATACACAGCTCACTCTGCCCTAGCACCTTGATCTGCACACAAGGTGCAGGAAGTAATGTGAGTACGCCAACTCAGTAGTAATGAAAATAAATCAGGTCTAAGCAGTAAGAAACACATAAAGTCAAATCATCATTTCACAATAAGCACAGTATTTCTTTCCAACAGTGAATATGTTAAATCATCACGCTTAAAAAGCCAATTTCAGTAAAACTCATTTGAAAAGTGTAATTTCCAACTATTTCAGAAAAATGTCCAAGAAGTTTAGTGTAAAAATGAAATGAATCATAAGTATCCACTCGGGCAAAAACATGAATAAGAAACGGTCCCTCGGGCGTAACATCACGCAGAATAAACCCCTGGGGCATACCTCACAGTCACTCATAATCAGCCCCTCGGGCAACCTCACAGTCACTCATACCTCCCAATCACTTGTCACTCGGCACTCGCACTGAGTAGGTACCCGCTCTCACTGGGGGTTTGTATAGACTCCGGAGGGGCTCCTACAACCCAAGCGCTATTATCAACCCAACTCATGGCATAATCACTCTCGCACTCGGCCTATCAATAACATGCTACGGCGCGCAGCCCGATCCCCTATCATATTCTCACAATCAGGCCCTCGGCCTCACTCGGGCTATCAGTAAAACGGGGTACTCGACCCAAAATATCATTTTATATCTCAAAATAGTGTAAATAAGACTGAGTTTCGAAATCGGTTATACATAATATGGTTAAGTGTAAATCATATGTCAACCTAGTGAGGAATAGCAATAAAATCCCCCAAGGGGTGTATACAGGTCGGCACAAGGCCCCAAACATGGCTTACAACCCAAATATAACAATAGTCTGAAAACACGATTTAACATATGATTTAAAAGTAATTACGCAACTCAATAATTTCCACAGGAAGGACCAAGTCCAAATCCCCAATCAGTGCACGCCACACACTCGTCATCCAGCATGTGCGCCACTCCAAATATAGTGAGAAAATACAAAGTCCGAGGTGTCATACCCTCAGGAGCAAGATTTACAGTCATTACTTACCTCAAAACTGGCTAAAACCATAGCCTAAAGTGCCCTTGCCTCTAGACTCGGCCTCCGAATGCTCCAAATCTACCAAAAATCAGATTCATATCATTATTATATGCCAAGGAACGAAACCCATTCGAAATTTACTAAAATTACCCAAAATTTTGGAAATTGGCCAAACCCGACCCTCAGGCCCACGTCTCGGAATCCGATCAAATTTACATCACAAAAATCCTCATCCTCCCACGAGTCTACACATAAAATGCATCGAAATCCAACCACAAATGACCCCTCAATTCCTCAATTAAAGTCTCAAATATTCCAAGCCCTAACCCCCAATTTACACACTGATGTTTCCCTTAATTTCACCCTATTTCAGTCCAAAAATCACATGGAAATGAGTTTTAGGTTCAAATATCTTACCCTAACGAAGTCCTCTTGAGTTCCTCCTTCAAAACCCCTTCTCAAAGCTCATCCCGGATGAAAATATTGATGAAATGACTCAAATTCGCGAAGGATGGGTATTTATACTTCCTGCCTAGCGAAACCGCACCTGCGGTCATTTCTCCGCACCTACGGACCCGCACCTGTGGTCCTAGGTGCGCACCTACGGAAATCCACTTAATCACCCGCACCTGCGGCTTCGCAGGTGAGGTCCAGGTCTCGCACCTGCGACTTTCCTTCATCCCGACCAATTTTGCACCTGCGCATGCTGGCCCGCACCTGCGCATGCTGGCCCCCACTTGCGGCATCGCACCGGCGGCTACCCTTCCACAGGTGCGGCCATACCCGAAGCGTAGCACCAGCAGTTTCTTCAGCTGCATTTTCCAACTTTAATCCTTCCGATGATTATCCGAAATCATCCCGAGCCCCTCGGGGCCCCAACCAAAAACACAAACAAGTCATAAATGATCACCCGGACTTAGTCGAACCCTCAAAACACCCAAAATAACATCAAAACACGGATATCACATCGGATTCTAGCCTATGAACTTTGAGATTTCTAAATTTCGCCAAAGATGACGAAACCATCCAAAACATGTCTAATTGACCTGAAATTTTGCACACATATCCAAAATGACATTACAAACCTGCTCCAACCTCCAGAATTCCATCCCGACCCCTATAGCCTATTTTCCACTGCCGACCGGAAATCGCCAAAAAATAACTTTCGCCAATTCAAACCTAATTCTACACCGGACATCAAAACTTCATTCCGAACACACTCCTAAGTCCCAAATAACCTAACGAAGCTATCCGGGCTATAAAATACACATTCCGAGGTCGTTTACCAATAAGTCAATTCCTAGTTTACTTTTTCAATTACTAAGCTAATTTAAGAGACTAAGTGTCTCAATTCTCACCACGACCACTCCGAACCCGAGCCAACCGACCCGACACCACATAAATGAGCTAAACAACACATGATAAAGCTGAAACAGGGGAAATGGTGCTAATCTCATGGGATGACCGATCGGGTCGTTACATTCTCCCTCTCTTAAACATATTTCCATCCTCGAACGTGCCTAGAGTTGTTCCAAACACAACTAAAAATGCCGCGTAACCTCACCATGCACATACCGGGGGTGATCCCACATCACCCTATCCCATATAGGTCTAATAGCCCAACACCGATGAAATTTCAAAATCCAACCTGACCCATAAACCTTAGAACTAAATTTCCACTTCAGAAATAATTTACAAGATCAAAATTCCACAACTATAAACTGAATAAGTCTGAACACACTATATCAAGCCATATACGTAACCCAAGATGTAATCACATAATATACTACATGACTCAAACACTCATGGCGATAACTCCTAATCACAACAGCTGCTCAAAATAGCCCAATACTAGTACATATCCTCTTATCAAGCAATGTCTCGCTCTAACACTTCCATATACTGCTGATGATGAAAGAAACACGTAGAAACTAGCAACCATTCGTCCGATCAGTCAGACATGAAGCTCCCCCTTCCCAAATTGGAATTAAAGTAGATTTCTAAGCCGACTCCCAATATTTATCCTTCCCACTATGCTGTAGTCAATTCTGAGAGTATTCATTCTAGGTCAAATGGCCTCTTCTTATCCAACACGACCACTCTGATGACATGACACATCAGTACAATCAAAGCCATAACATGTGCAACTCGTACACTCAATAGTAATTTCCAATGTAATCAAATTATATAAAAGATTCACACGAGAGGACCGTCCCGCCATTAACAATTACCGTCACAACACCGTGCTAAAAGCCTGACACTCATCAAAAAATCAAAACACACGAACCTGACACCAAGGATCATACCTCCACATAACTCCGCTACAATGCGTGATCCCATCCACACGCTGGTACACAAGAAATATTTCGAGTCACCTTGCTCAAAATCAATAACCATGCGCAATTTGACATCAAGTACTCAAAGTACATTGCCCTAGGGAATCGAACGATACCATGCCACATGAACCCGAAAGAACATAACCAATACGTCTCAATCCCGCAATACCCAATTACTTACCTTACTCATATCTAGCTATAAAGCCAAATTAGAACCGCACCATATGTGGCTATAACCAATGATCAAAACTCCTCGCAACCCCGAAGGGGAACTCATATATTATTCCATAATACGAATAAACTCAATGACATACAAGTGGTACATCCCTCAACCATAGCAATTTGGAGTCAACAATTCCGACCCGGTGCAAAACACACACTCATACTGGCCTAGCAAACCCTAAATCAACTCTGGTCACCCACAATAGATAGATAACTCGCCAAAAAGTTCGCAACTCTGATTGACCAGCTTGCTCGCATCTTCACAGTTCACTACCACAAAATAACCTATTTATGAGAACTCTCAGTCTCGAAGTCATAAAGCGCACCAATTACTGTGTCTGATCTCAACTGCACCGCTTGAATACATAACACATCCCTAATACTCAATCATTCCATGAGGGATACCCTTAAATCCTTCTGTGTCACCAAGCAACCTTGAATATCAACAGTCGATCCAACAAGAGAGCGCCGCTATACCAATGAAGCACCCTTAACTCCACACATGCCCTTTCTGAAATGTATACCTCATCAAGCCACCCAATACTACCATCATCTACCTAGTCATCTGAAATTGCTAGTGCTGCCTAAGAATTTTCGACCTTCCTTCCAAAAACTAAATTGTGACCTCACACATGCAAATCTCACTCTACACGACATACCTCATACACCATGCCATCCTATGATAAACATGAGAACTTTATAATCCCTTATGAGCCACCAGCAACTACGCACCCAACTAGTCAAGAACTTCCCATTTGATCGCATTTAGAAGCAAAATTACTATACATCACCTGCACCTCACACCAGTAGAAAATATGCATCTCTAACCGTGGTAGAAACCATCAGGAACTATCTGAATCCCATTCTTACCACACCAAACCGTCAGGACTGAATCTTTCTAACTCAACCAAGCTAAGCAAGTCACCAAAACGCAAGAGCATTGCTAAGAAACACCTGTAAAAACTCATTACCTCATGAACACCCAAATAACTAATCGTATCCCTTACCATGTCGATCGTACCTACTACCAAGATGTCCTATTTATCCAAGTTCCTTCTAACTTACCTGCGAATTGGTACTTCTCTTTGTCATAATACCGCAATTCTCAACCCAGACTTACCACACGAGACCCAAGCATAAAACCATACTGTCTGAGGCTCATAAGCCGTTGAATACTCTCTCAATTATCCCCAAAAGTACCACATTCAAAATACTTACCCTGAAGAGACTTCCTGCAAATCTAAAGCCATTACCTTCACCTTTTCCTGATACGATAAGTAAAATCCATGATAATGTAGAAATTCCACAAGTCCTGACACCCTCCAATGTAGACCTCAGGTCTATCCAAAAAAAACACACCTTGAAGATTCCCAATTGCTATATATAACCTTGAATCTGTCAGAACCATTATCGAGAGTCATCCACTCTACGCAAATCTCAAATGCACTAATCAAGCAGACAGAACGACTTGGCCCGCCATACCACATTGAGATTCAATTAAATCCTTTATAAGCTCATATATAACTCAAACCATTTAACATCCCAAATCATCTCCAACCTCACATTCACCATTGCAATAGCCGTGACAACTCCCACAAGTGATCTAAACTCAAATTGCAACATATATCAATTAATGGTAAATGAGGACTTGCTACAAAACAACATAAGGATCACACATCCTCAGGACACCATGTGAGAAATAGCCTCGCCTGCTTAGCCTCAAACTAATATCTCTATATACCCTTCTGAAACTCATAGCTATTATGCAATCACGTTATCCTTCTGCATCTAAACATAACCAACGCCTACCCTCGAGGCATCACAATACGCGGTATAAAAACTTGAAGTTGATGGCAGAACTAACACCGGAGTCGTAGTCAAAGAAATCTTGAGCTTCTGGAAGCTCTCTCCACACTCGTCTGACCACCTGAATACCCTCACCGGACACCACGCACCCCAAGAATGCAATTGAACTGAGCCGAAAATTCACACTTGGAGAACTTTGCATAGAGCCTCTCCTCACTGAATCCTTATAATGCCATCCTCAAATACTGAGTATGCTACCCCAGGCTACGTGTATACGCCAGGATGCCATCAATGAATACAATAACAAAGGAGTGCTAATACGACTGGAATACACCGTTAATCAAATACATGAACGCTATTGGGGAAATGATCAGCCGAAAAGACACCACCAAGAACTCATAACACAAAAGAAGGATCCGCTTTACTCCACAATTGAACAACATAAGAGGTCTTCCCATACACTCACGACTCGAGGCCATGTGCCAACTCCAGATAGAAGTCAAATACTTAATAGTTCTTGCTACATATCCAGCCAATCCATTTGTCACAATCAAATAGTCTGAACACATCTAACCATCAAATCACACTCACCAAATAGTCATCTAGTCACCGAATCACATCAATAAGAACATAAACCGACATATAAGTCCCCAATGCACGACTCCCACACTAAAAATCTCAGCACTCAAGCCACAGAATAAAATCTGGCCTCAAGTCCTCTAGACTGGCCCATTATCAACATGATAAAATCACATCTAATCCATGGAAGTCACAAGTCGTTGATGCACAACTGATACCAAGCGCTCACGTGCTCATTCGAATACATAAAAGGTATTCAAGAGTTACGCTTTTGGCTGAATAAAATGGATTTGCACGACAAGAATTCAAGAATGTTAGATTTTACTAAGGGTTCTGTAGCCTCTCGAAGATAAGTACAGACTTCTCCATACTGATCTGCAAGACTCTACTAAACCTGCTCATGACCGATCAGTCCTATGTAACCTAGCGCTCTGATACCAACTTGTCATGACCCCAAATCTGTACCACTCGTGGTGGCGCCTATTGTGTTACTAGGCCAGCCAAATCCACACTCCAATCGTAAATAATCTTTCATTTATGTTATTACTAAACTGATAACCCATAAAGGTTTTGTTTAATCATTTTAAAAGAGATAAATCTACACCGAATATTAAATACAACACTGAGATCCCAGAGTCCCTGGTCATGAAGATCTATAAAAAATATACAACTCTGAAAAAATAAATTCTATAATAGTAAGCAGGAAAGAGTAGGGATGCGGACGCGTGCAGCTACCTCGCAAAATATCCGAGAAGTCTCTGGAACAGATACACCGCTCACTCTACCCTAGCACCTGGATCTGCACACAAGGTGCATGGAGCAATGTGAGTACGCCAACTCAGTAGTAATGAAAATAAATCAGGTCTGAGCAGTAAGAAACACATAAAGTCAAATCACCATTTAACAATAAGCACAGTCTTTCTTTCCAACAGTGAATATGTTAAATCATCACGTTTAAAAAGCCAATTTCAGTAAAACTCCTTTGAAAAGTGTAATTTCCAACAATTTCAAAAAAATGTCCAAGAAGTTTAGTGTAAAAATGAAATGAATCATAAGTAGCCACTAGGGAAAAACCATGAATAAGAAACTACCCCTCAGGCGTAATATCACTCAGAATCAGCCCCTCAGGCATACCTCACAGTCACTCATAATCAACCCCTCGGGAAACCTCACAGTCACTCATACCTCCCAATCACTCATCACTCGGCACTCGCACTCAGTAGGTACCGGCGCTCACGGGGGGTGTGCATGGACTCCTGAGGGGTTCGTACAACCCAAGCTTAATATCAAGCCATCCCGTGGCATATTCACTCTGGCACTCGGCCTATCAATAACATGATGCAGCGCGCAACCCGATCCCATATCATATCCTCACAATCAGGCCCTCAACCTCACTCAGTCAGAAACTCTCAAAAAAAGGCCACTCGGGCTATCAGTAAAACGGGGTATTCGACCCAAAATATCATTTTATATCTCAAAAGAGTGTAAATAAGACTGAGTTTCGAAACCAGTTATACATAATACGGTTGAGTGTATTTCATAAGTCAACCCGGTGAGGAATAGCAGTAAAAGCGCCCAAGGGATCTAAACAGGTCGACACAAGGCCCCAAATATGGGTTGCAGCCCACATATAACAACAATCTGATAACACGATTTATCATATGATTTAAAAGTAATTACGCAACTCAATAGTTGCCACGGGAAGGACCAAGTCCAAATCCCCAATCAGTGCACGCCACACACTCGTCATCCAACATGTGCGCCACTCCAAAAATAGTGAGAAAATACGTAGTCCGGGGTGTCATACCCTCAGGACAAGATTTACAGTAATTACTTACTTCAAAACCGGGTGAAATCCTAGCCCACGGTGCCCTTGCATCTAGACTCAGCCTACGAATGCTCCAAATCTACCAAAAATTAGATTCATATCATTATTATATGCCAAGGAACGAAACCCATTAGAAATTTATGCTCGATGTCTCGAACCTGACCCCCGGGCCCATGTCTCAAAATCCGATAAAATTTACATCACAATAACCCTCATCCTCCCACGAGTCTACACATATAAAATGCATCTAAATTCAACCACAAACGACCCCTAAATTCCTCAATTAAAGTCTAGAATTTTCCAAGCCCTAACCCCCAATTTACACACTGATTTTCCCTTAATTTCACCTTATTTCAGTCCAAAAATCACATGGAAACGAGTTTTAGGTTCAAATATCATACCTCAACGAAGTCCTCTTGATTTCCTCCTTCAAAACCCTCTCTCAAAGCTCAACCCCAGATAAAAATATTGATAAAATGACTCAAATTCGCGAAGGCTAGGAATTTATACTTCCTACCCAGTGAAACTGCACCTGCGGTCCCAGCTGCGCACCCGCGGAAATCCACTTAAGTCCCATTTCTCGCGCCTGCGGTTTATCACCCGCACCTGCGACTTTCCTTCAGCCGGACCAATTCCGCACTTGCGCATACTGGCCCGCAGCTACAGCATCGCACCTGCAACTACCCTTCTGCAGGTGCGGGCATACCAGAAGCCTGGCACCAATAACTTCTTTAGCTGTATTTTCTATGTTTAATCCTTCCGATGATTATCCGAAATTATCCTGCGCCCCTCGGGACCCCAACCAAAAACACAAACAAGTCATAAATGATCACCCGAACTTAGTCGAACCCTCAGAATAGCCAAAATAAAATCGAAACACGAATATCACATCAGATTCAAGCCTATGAACTTTGTGATTTCTAAATGTCACCAAAGATGCTGAAACCATACAAAACACGTCCGCTTGACCTGAAATTTTGCACACACATCCAAAATGAAACTAAGAACATGCTCCAACTTCCAGAATTCTATTCTGACCCCAATAGCTAATATTCCATAACCGTCCAAAAATCGCCAAAAACTCAATTTCGCCAATTCAAGCCTAAATCTACTTCGGACATCAAAACCACATTCTAAACGCACTCCTATATTCTAAATAACCTAACGATTCTATGTGAACCATGAAATAAATATTCCGAGATTGTTTACCAATAACTCAACTTCTGGTTGACTTTTCCAACTATTGAACCAAGTTAAGAGACTAAGTGTCTCAGTTCTAACCACGACCACTCCGAACCCGAGCCAACTGACCTGACACCACATAAATAAGCTAAATAACACATGATAAAGCTGCAATAGGGGAAACGGGGCTAATCTCACGGAACAATCGACCGGGTCGTTATAGGACCAACCGAGCATGGGAGTTGACTTTTGTTGACTTTTTAAATAATGACCTAAATTGAACCTTTTTCATTCGTGGATAGTTCCTAAGGATTATTTTGAATCGTATGGTTGTTAATTTTCTATATTTTATTGGTTCAGAGGCTTGTTTGTAAGGCAAATACATGATTGTGCTTTGTGTCAATCATTGGGAGCGTGGTAAGTGTCATGGTTAACCTTGACTTGAGGGATTAGGACTTGTTTGCTACGTACTACTTGTTTAAATGTTGGGTTCAACGTGTATGTGAGGTAACGAGTACTTATGTGTTGTTGTTGGGTTAAAGCTTGTGGATGGGGCTTGTTCTTTGTAATTTATTTCTTTCTTTGATCATGACATCCATGTTTACACTAGTTGGTTACTAAATTGATAGTTCTTTCCACATTTATGGGCTATCTGTGATAATTGAGTATTATCTTTGAAGTAGAGATTGGTATTGTGTAACTATTGTTGACATAAGACTTGGTCTTGCTTATTCTATGTCCATGTTGTTATATGTTCATTGTTACATGGTAAGGAGATTGTTAATACACGAAGGGTGATGTCGTGGCAGATTTGAGAGTTAATGCACGAAGGGTGATGTCATGTCGTATCTATTGTTTCATGATGGAATCGAGAGTAAAAGCATGAAAGGTGATGACGTGCAGTATTTATCATTTTATGGTGAGATTGAGAGTAAAAAAATGAAAGGTGATGCCGTGCCATTATTACTATTTCATGGTGAGGCTGAGAAACGAATGGTGATGCCGTGCAATTTTATTCATTATGGTCATATTTTTGGTTGATGGTTTATTGATTGTTTCTTATTATCATTACCTCTTGTAGTTATCGTATCTTGTACCCCTTTCACATATCCCCTCCCAATAGTACTTGTTAATTCTTTTTTTGTTGTTATGTTGTACGTATATATCCGTCTGTATAGGTTTAATTAGGTTTAATTATGTGGGTGTCCTATCATAGCCTCGTCACTACCTCGTCGAGGTTAGGCTCGATACTTACGGAGTACATTCGGTCGGTTGTACTCATACTACACATTGCATATCTTGTGCAGATTTCTGTACTGGTCCCAACTATCTGTGAGGCGTATCATCTCGGATTGGCATTTGGAGACTCGAGGTATATTTTCTGGCATCCGGAGACCTTGAAGTCCCCTTCCATTTACCCTACTTACTGTTCCTTTCATTCGAGACAGTTGTGTTTATTTCAAACCCGTAGAGACTCTAGTAGCTCATAAACTTGTGACTCCAAATCAAGGTTGTACTTAGATATACGTATACGGTTGAAATCGGGTCCACCCGATTTTATTATTTGATCGAGATCAGAATGATGCATCGATGGTCGACTTCGACTAAATCACGAACCTGAGGCATCGAGTTCGAGATAGAAGTATCTTTCGAGATCGAGGTTGGTACAATTGAAGCCAAAAGAGATAGGCACTAAGTGATATCAGAGATGACATAATAACGGAAGAGCGAGATATCCGTGAGTGGTCGAGGATCACGGCGTAAATCTCGGAAGGGATCCAATTAGAAGAAGTTAATTAGCTAATATGTGATTTCCTCCTGTAATTAGAATTATATCATAAGTAGAATTCCTATGTATATAAAGGGGAATTCTAATCATTTTTAAGGCATCATTATTCACAGAAATTACAGTAATACAATCATCTATTTCTCACTGACATTATTGTTCATCAAGTTACTCTATTTTCCTACTGTTCTTGCACTTATAAGTTCGAGAGTACTTGGACTCGAGGGTTGAAGTCCTGTTTGGACACTGGTTTTATTTACTTATAATTCAATTCTTTCATTTATCTTTATACTTATAAATTGGTGTTGAGTGAAATCACATATAAACCATAATATAAGTTTAATTGTTATCCAAATTTTAGGGTAACCAATATTATTAATATTCATGTCATTTTTGCACTCCGTTTTAGTTTCATTTCAGTATAATTGGTTTACTTGTTTGAATTGATTAAAATTGGCTTAAAGATTCTCGAACGTTGGATTTCCTAGCAAGTGAAATGTTAGGCTCCATTACGGTCGCGGAGGTGGGAATTCCGAGTCATGACAAGTTGGTATCAGAGATCTAGGTTGCCTAGATCTTACAAGTTAGGAGCAGGCTTAGTAGAGTCTGGAAGATCAGTATGGAGATGTTTGTACCTATCTTCCAGAGGCTATGAAATTTAGTAAGAAATTTCACTTATATTCTTCTCTCTCGTGCGATTTTATTCTATCATTACTGATTGAGCTATTATATTCTTGTCCTCCCAGAGATTGCGAGAACACATGGAACATCTTCAGCTGGATAGCAGCCAGAGCCGCCAGTGGCAACTTCTACTAGGAGTAGAGGACTAGGCCGGGGTCGCGCCAGAGGCCGAGGTAGAGGCAGAGGCAGAGCTCAGCCTAGAGCTCGAGCAGCAGCATCAACAGTGGAGCCTCAGATGGATTTTTATGAAGAGGTTCCAGCTCAGACTGTACCTATTGGACCAGCTCAGGTCCCGGAGGGGTCCATTGTCACCCTAGTACTTCAGGGCGCTCTAGTTCGTTTGGTAGGCCTTATGGGGAGCGTCGCCTAGGCCGATACATTTCTGATGGCATCATCCATCTCTCAGGCTAAAGGATGAGAATAGACTCCAACCACTCACACTCCGGAGCAGATAGCTCACCAGTATCAAACACCAACAGCCCCGTTAGCTGGGGTAGTTCAGCAGGTTAATGCAGCACATGCCGGTGATAGGTACTCCATGTCTTCTGACGGCTTATTGAGATTGGAAAAGTTCACCAAGCTATTCCCAGTTCACTTTGGTAGTGCACCTTTTGAGAACCCGCAGGATTATCTTGACCTCTGCCATGAGGTGCTGCGGAACATGGGGATAGTTGAGACCAATGGTGTCGATTTTGCTATGTTGTAGATGATGGATTCTGTCAAGAAGTAATGGAGGGATTATATGTTGACCAGACCAGTTGGGTCGCCTGCTCTTACTTGGGACCAGTTCTCCTAGATCTTCCTAGAGAAGTTCCTCCCTATCACATTGAAAGAGGATTACCGCAGGCAGTTTCAGCGTCTCCAGCAGAGCAGTATGACTGTTACTCAGTACGAGACCTGTTTTATGGATCTAGTCTATCATGCTCCTATTTTGCTTCCTATTGAGAAAGAGAGGGTAGGGAGGTTTATTGATGGAATCGCTCACCCTATCAGGCTTCGGGGGGCCAAGGAGACTGGGGGTGAGATATCTTTTCAGGCGGCTGCCAATGTCTCCTGGCGGATCGAGTTGGTTCTTGCATAGGAGAGAGAGCAGGGTTCTAATAAGAGGCCTTGTTATTCTGGTGGGTTCAATAGCGCCTCGTCTGGAGGCAGGGGTACTGTTGGTAGAAGCCATCATCTCAAGTCGTATCATTCAGCGCTCCAGGCATCCCATGGTGTTTCAGTTGGTCGCGGTCCTCATATGTCTCATTCCGATCAGCTAGCCTACAGTGCCCACCAACTCCTATTAGTGCACCTCTGGTCTAAAGTTTTAAGGGTGGTTACTTAGGTCGACAGGGTCTGTTTTAGGGTCAGCAATCCCAACATCCAAGATTCTGTTATACTTGTGGTGACCTAAGTCACATTACTAGATTATACCCTCGAGCACCGGGCAGCTCACAGCAGCAGGGTTCTCGTTCCATGGTTCCAGCATCGGTTGCTTCACCTCCTGCTCGACTAGCTAGAGGAAAGGGTCAGGCATCTAGAGGTGGAGGTCAGGTTGTTAGAGGTGGAGGTCAAGCCATTAGAGGTAGAGGCCATCCAGTTAGAGGTCATCCTAGTGACGTGGTTCAGAGTTATGGGGCCCAACCTGATGTTTCCAAGCCAGGCCTGAGGCTGAGTCATATGACGGTGTTATCATAGGTATTGTTTCAGTTTTCCATAGGGATTCTTCTGTTCTATTTGATCCTGGATCTACTTATTCCTACGTGTCATCCTATTTTGTTTCATGTGTGGTTGTGCCTCGTTATTCTTTGAGTGCTCCTGCATATGTGTCCACACTTGCAGGAGATTCTATTTTTGTAGATTATGTCTATCGTTAGTGTGTGGTTACCGTTGGGAGTCTTGAGACTAGCATAAATTTCCTACTTCCAGATATGGTAGATTTTGATGTCATTTATTGTCACACCCTGAACCTGGGGGCGAGACCGGCACCCGGTGCCTCACCTATCCTTGCGTACGAATGTGTGACTAAGGGACTCTGAACATATAATGTCATACCTAGGTCATAGGCCACATTGCAAGTCAATTTGCGAATGCTGACTAAACATCAATATAAATCTTGGCCGACAAGGCCGTCACAACCACTACAACTATCAAACCAACAAAATATATATACTAGGCCTACAAGCCCAACATACTGCACTAACTGACAGGATATGTCTACAAGCCTCCACTAATGGATGTAATGTGATAGGAACAGGGCCCCGACCAACTCATAACATATATACATATATATACAATATTTACATAAAGCTCTAGACCCGGCAACTCCGAAAGGCATGGAGCTTACTGATCAAGCTGAACTCAGGCAACACCTAATGAGGAGGTCTACTCGTCTATCTGTCTGCATCTGAACGCATGAAATGCAGAGCGCCCAGAAAAGGGGCATCAGTACGAAATAATTTATCGAGTATGTAAGGCAATATACTGAAATCTAAAATTGAACTGATAATATAATAATTAAAAACAACTGGGAGTCAAAGATAATCTGAAGACATGCTTACCTGCTGATACTTACTCAACTCTCTCAATAGAGTAAGTAAAATAGATGTCCGGACTTAAAAGGCTCGGTATATATATAAATGCTTTGCCTTAGTAGGCTCGCTCATAGGCGCTCGTTCATACTAAGCTTGTATCTCGGCCAACTTGGCTCGCTCATAGGCGCTCAGCCACAACAGGCTCGGTATATAACATACCATCTTATCAGAGGTTGTCCAATAGGGGCCTGCCCATCGATTATAGCTCGATGGTAGTGAAAATACTGTAATATTGTATATATAGTCTCTCTGATCTCTTGACTGGAAGATGACAATACTGAATTGAATATGAAGTCCTGATAAGGGAGAATATTGTAACTTATGAGACTAGAAAAATTATATAAATTCAGGAATATGAATTTCTCTTTATGCCACGTTACTAAACTCATGTAATTACGAGATCATTCCAAAATGAAGGAAGGGCTTAGCCATAAAATACCTGAGCTGATTCTCTTGACCATCCTTTCAACACACGTCAATTGCGACAACATGTAACAGCGAATCGAAGTAGGGAAAAGTTCGCATGATATTCTTGTTGAAGTAAATCACGTTACTATGAAAATAGATTTATGTCACGACTCGAATTTCCCACCGTCGGGACCGTGATGGTGCCTAACATTGAACTCGCTAGGCAAGCCAACGTTACCGGTTATTTTATATTATTACTTTATTTTAGCAACTAGTTAGTGACATACAAGATCAGCGGAAATAAAAGTGCGGAAGAAATAGAATCTAACAACCTCTTTAAATACTATCACAAAACCCATATTAACAACTCCCAGAACTTGGTGTCACACTTTCACGGACTATCTAAGCATACTACAAATAAGCGATTCGAACAAAAGTAAATACATATGTTTCTAAAATAACTAAAATAAAAATAAAGAAGTGGAAGGGGACTCCAAGGCCTGCGGACGCCTGCAGCACTACCTCGGTGTCTCCGACTGGACTGAAGGTAGCTCCTAACGCTAATGTCCAAAGGGTCCTGTACCGGGATCTGCACAACAAAAGATGTGCAGGTGTAGCATCAGTATGACCAACCCCATGTACTGAGTAAGTGTCGAGCCTAACCTCGGCGAAGTAGTGACGAGGCTAGGACACGACAATTAAGACAACATGTACAATCTAATAATATTCGGAAGAAATAATAACAACAAGAGTAACCAGTTAAGTACATGGGAAAAGGGGAAACATGATGGGAGAAAGAAATATCAGATAACAGAAATAACGAAATAAGACAACAGTTCAATTATCTAAGTAACAATAGGAAATAACAATCATAGAGAAAACAGTTCACGACATCACCCTTCGTGCTTTTCCTCTCATCCTCACCAAATAATAATGTAAAATAAAGTGCACAGCATCACCCTTCGTGCTTTTACTCTCATCTTCACCAAATAATAATGTAAAATCAAGTGCACAACATCACCCTTCGTGATTTTACTCTCATCCTCACCAAATAGCAAATAGAAACGGCACAACATCACCCTTCGTGCTTTTAATATCATAACATGGCACGGCATCACCATTCGTGCTTTTACATTCTTATCCTCACAATAATCAATACACGACATCACCCTTCATGCTTTACACTCTTCCTCACAACAATCAATACACGACATCACCCTTCGTGCTTTACACTCTTCCTCACCCAAACAATATCAACAGCAGAAGTTTGGCAAGGAAAAATCAACAATGTGAATCATAAATCATAACATCCCGGCAAGGGAACAACAGTATAAATATCACTATCCCGGAAAGAGACACAACTATAACAAATCTCGCTCAAGTACAAATCTTTACATAAGTTTCCTTATCCGAACAAATACTCAACAATATCCATTACCAAGAATTTCCACCGAATGAACAACCACTAAAGTGAAATGTAAGCTATAACATAGTAAATATAAATGAAAATCACATAATTCATAATTTCCGACTCACGGGCGTGCTTGACACCAATGTATAGGTACTCGTCACAACACCTATACGTTGAACATGGTATAAACACATAGCAAATAAGACTCAACACCTATTTCCTTCAAGCTAAAATTAGGCCAAACACTTACCTTGACTTCCACGACCGAAATCAAGCCTCAATCACCTCTTTTACTTTAAAAATCGCCTCCAAATAAATTGTATCTAGACATAATTGACTCAATAACATCAACAAATGCCAAACAATTCAATTCCAATACTTAATTTCAGATTTCCTATCATTCTTCCCAAAAAGTCAAAAATTGACCCCGGCCCCGCTTGGTCAAAACACAAGGTTTTGACCAAATCACGATCACCCATTCACCCACAAGCCCGAATATGTATTTAGTTCTGAAATCCGACCCCAAAACGATGTCTAAATTTCAAATTATATAAAAAGCCCTAACTCTACCCAAATCCCTAATTGTCTACCCTTAAGAACATGATTTAGGCCTAGAAATCTAATGGGTGTTAATTGAAATGGAAGAAAATGAGTCTAAGATTACATACCTATGAATTTGTAGTGAAGTTGCCTTTCAAAAATTGCCCAATTGGGAGTTTGGAAGAAAGTATGAGTTTTTGAAGAATGCCCGTTTTTGCTACTGTTTTTAAAACACTGGACACTTACTCTATGTGTTCGCGAGCTTTGGCCGTGTTCGCATAGGCTTAATACCCCAGGCCTACGCGTTCGCGGGCCACAGGCCACGTTCGCACAGTGTTATAGGCTACCTAGCCCTAGGCCCCCCATACTCTATGCGTTCACATAGAGCAACCTAACCAAAACTTCGCGTTCGCGTCCGAGCCAGTGCGTTCGCATAGAACAAATCATGCCCCTTCCCCGTTTACCATTCGCGTTCGCGTGGGTTACCACGGGTTCGCATAGAACAAACACCTGGACACCAGCAACAACAATAACACCAGATTTTTATAAGTAAAAATCACTGTGACGCCTATCCGAAACTCACCCGAGCCCTGGGGTCTCCAAACCAAATATGCACATAACCGCAAAAACATCCTACGGACTTACTCGTGCGATCAAATCGCCAAAATAACATCTTAAACAACGAATTTATCATAAAAATCAAAGAAAACATCCAAACAAGGTATCAAAATTTACAACCGTGGGTCTGAATCTCGTCAAACGACCTCCGTTTCTTACCAAATTTTATAGACATGTTATAAATATCATATTGAACCTGTACCGGATTCCGGAACCAGAATACGGGCCCGATACCATAAATTTCAAATATTACCAAATTTCCAAAAACTCTTATAATTTCAGTAAAAAAATTTCTTCCAAAAGTTCATTTCTCGGGCTTGGGACCTCGGAATTCGATTCTGGGCATACGCCCAAGTCCCATATTTTCCTACGGACCCTCCGGGACTGTCAAATCACGGGTCCGGGTTCGTTTACCCAAAATGTTGACCGAAATCAACTTAAATTGAATTTTAAAGGCAAAACTAGCATTTTTCTCAGTTTTCATATACAAGTTTCCCGACTTTACGCCCTGGATATGCACGCAAAATGAGGTAAAATAAAAGGACATTTTCAAGGCCTCGGAACACCCTTTTGACTTGTAAAATGAGAGATGACTTTTTGGGTCATCACATTCTCCACCTCTAAAACAACCATTCGTCCTCGAACGAACATAGAAAAGTACCTGTATCAGGGAAAATATGGGGATAACGACTTCACATATCGGACTCGAACTCCCAGGTAGTTGCCTCGGCAGGATGACCTCTCCACTGGACACGAACCGAAGGATAAATCTTCAATCTCAACTGACGAACCTGCCGGTCTAATATGGCGACCGGCTCCTCCTCATAGGTCAAATCCTTGTCCAACAGAACACTGCTGAAATCTAACACATAGGTTGGATCTCTGTGGTACTTCTGAAGCATAGACACACGAAACACCAGATGAACAACTAATAAATTTTGTGGCAACGCAACTCTGTAGGCCACCTCTCCCACTCTGTCAAGAATATCAAATGGCCCAATGAATCTAGGACTTAGCTTGTGCTTTCTCCCAAATCTTATCGCGCCCTTCATGGGCGATACCCGAAGCAATACCCGCTCCCAACCATGAATGCCAGATCACGAACTCTGCGGTCGGCATATCTCTTCTGCCTGGACTACGCTGTATGAAGTCTATCCTGAATGATCTTAACCTTATCCAAGGCCTCCTGCACTAACTCCGTACCCAACAACCGAGCCTCTCCCGGCTCAAACCACCCAACTGGCGACCGACACTGCCTACCATATAATGCATCATAAGGAGCCACCTGAATGCTCGACTGATAGTTGTTGTTGTAGGCAAACTCAGCTAATGGCAAGAACTGATCCCAAGAGCCTCCAAAGTCAATGACACAGGCTCGTAGCATATCCTCTAAAATCTGAATAGTACGCTCGGACAGTCCGTCCTTATGAGGATGAAATGTTATGCTTAACTCAACCCTCGTGCCCAACTCACGTTGAACTTCCCTCCAGAAATGCGAGGTAAACTGTGTACCTCGGTCATAAATAATAGATACGGGCACACCATGAAGGCGAACAATCTCTCTAATGTAGATCTATGGCAATCTCTCCGAAGAATAGGAAACTGCCATAGGAATGAAATGCACTGACTTGGTCAGCTTATCCACAATGACCCATACCGCATCGAACTTCCTCTGAGTCCGTGGGAGCCCAAATACGAAATCCAAGGTGATATGCTCCCACTTCCACTCGGGAATCTCAATCTGCTGCATCAAACCACCCGGTCTTTGGTGCTCGTACTTAACCTGCTGACAGTTCAAGCACCGTGCTACATATGGCACAATATCTTTCTTCATCCTCCGCCACCAATAATTCTGCTGCAAATCCTGGTACATCTTTTTGGCACCCGGATGAATGGAATACGAGAACTATGGGCCTCCTGCAATATCAACTCACGAAGTCCATCCACATTGGGTACACAAATACGACCCTACATCCGTAAAACTCCATCATCGCCAACTGTAACCTGCTTGGAATCCCTGTGCCGCACCGTATCCCTGAGGACACACAAGTGAGGATCATCATACTGCCGATCTCGAATACGATCAAATAATGAAGAACGAGCAACTGTATAAGCTAAAATACGGCCGGGCTCAGAAACATCTAGTCTCATGAATCGATTGGCTAAAGCCTGAACATACAAAGCAGGAGGCCTCTCTCCGACCGGAATATGAACAAGACTACCCATGCTTGCTGACTTCTTACTCAAAGCATCGGCCACCACATTGGCCTTCCCCGGATGATATAAGATGGTGATATCATAGTCCTTCAACAGCTCCAACCATCTTCTCTGCCTCAAATTCAACTCCTTCTGCTTGAACAAATATTTCCAACTCTTGTGATCTGTGAACACCTCACAAGACACGCCATATAAAACATGCCTCCAAATCTTCAGCGCGTGAACAATGTCTGCTAACTCCAAATCATGAACTGGATAATTCTTCTCATGGATCTTCAACTGACGCGAAGCATATGCAATAATCTTGCCATCCTGCATCAACACTACACATAGTCAAACCCGAGATGCATCACAATACATAGTATATAGCCCTGAACCTAAGGGAAAAACCAACACCGGCAAAGTGGTCAAGGCTCTCTTAAGCTTCTAAAAGCTCACCTCACACTCATCTTACCACCTGAACTGGGCACCCTTCTGAGTAAACTTGGTCATTGGGGCTGCAATAGATAAAAAGCCCTTCACAAACTGATGATAGTAGCCTGCTAAGCCCAAGAAACTCTGAATCTTTGTAGCTAATGTGGGTCTAGACCAATCCTTGACTGCTGAAATCTTTTTGGGTTCCACCTAGATACCCTCTACTGATACAACATCACCCAGAAATGCAACTGAACTCAACTCGAACTCACACTTAGAAAACTTAGCATACAATTGATTGTCCTTCAGAGTCTGAAAAACGACTCGAGGGTGTTGCTCATGTTCTTCCCAGCTGTGGGAATAAATCAGAATATCATCAATGAAGACAATCACGAAGGAATCTAGATAAGTCCTGAACACTCGGTTGATCAAGTCCATAAAAGCTGCTGGGGCATTTGTCAACCCGAATGACATCACTAAGAACTCATAATGCCTGTAACGAGTGTGAAAACCTATCTTAGGGACATCGGATGCCATAATCCTCAACTGATGATAGCCATATCTCAAATTGATCTTCAAAAATACCTTGGCACCCTAAAGCTGATCAAACAAATCATCAATTCGCGGCAATGGATACTTGTTCTTGATGGTCACCTTGTTCAATTGTCGATAATCTATACACATCCTCATCGACCCATCCTTCTTCTTAACAAACAACAATGACGCACCCCAAGGCGAGACACTAGGCTTAATGAAGCCTCTATCAAGTAAATCGTACAACTGTTCTTTCAACTCCTTTAACTCTGACGGGTCCACATGATACGGCGGAATAGGAACGGGCTGAGTGTCTGGAGCTAAATCAATGCAAAATTCAATATCCCTTTCGGGTGGCATACCCGGCAGGTCTACAGGGATACCTCTGGAAACTCACGGACTATGGGCACATACTCCATAGAAGGAACCTCGACACTAGAATCACGAACATAAGCCAAATAGGCCAAACACCCCTTCTCAACCATGCGTCGAGCCTTCATATATGAGATAACCCTTCTAGAAGAATAGCCAGGAGCCCCTCTTCACTCCAATCGTGGCACTCCCGGCATGGCCAAGGTCACAGTCTTAGCATGATAGTCAAGAATAGCATGATAGGGGGACAACCAATCCATCCCCAAAATAACATTGAAATCCACCATGTTAAGGAGTAGAAGATCTACTCTGGTCTCCAAACCACCTATAACCACTATACATGAACGGTACACTCGAGCTACCACAATAGAATCACCCATCGATGTAGATACATATACATGAGTACTCAAGGAATTACGAGGCATAATCAGATAAAGAGCAAAATATGAGGACACGTAGGAATATGTGGACCCCGGGTCAAATAAAACTTAAGCATCCCTGCTGCAAACTGAAACCATACCTGTAATGACTGCATCAGAGGCCTCAGCCTCAGGCCTATCGGGAATAACATAATATCTAGGTTGGGCCCCACCAATCTGGACACCTCTAGGTCGACCTACTGCGGGCTGTCCTCTACCTCTAATAGCATGACCTCCACCTCTAACTTTCTGGCCTCCACCCCTGGCACCTCGACCTCCACCCCTAGCTGGCTAAGGGGGTGGTGGAGCACCTAGTGATCATAGCACGGGAAACCTGGTGCTGAGAACCACTCGAGGCTCGGGGGAGAAATCTAGCAGTGTGCCCCAGGCCACCACATGTATAACAAGATCTCGGCTGCTGAGATTGCTGGTCCTGAAACTGTCCCTGTCGACCGGAGTAACCACTCCGAAAACTCTAGAGCGGTGGTGCACTGAGGGATAACTAGAGTTCTGACTGAAAGGGTCTAGGAGAATCCCTGCCTCCAGATGAGGCACCACTGAACCAACCAAAGTGATGAGGCCTTTGTCAGACCCCTGACCACTAACCTGCAATAAGACCATCTCGACTCGCCTAGCCACATTGGCCGCCTCCTGAAATGAAATATCACTGCCTGTCTTGCTGGCCATCTGTAGTCTAATCGGCTGAGCTAGCCCCTCAATAAACCTCCTCACCCTCTCTCGGTCGGTGGGGAGTATCATGATCGCATGTCGGGCCAAAGTGATGAATCGGGTCTCATACTGTGTAACTATCATTAAACCTTGATGGAGGTGCTCAAACTGCCTCCGGAGATCCTCTCCCTGGGTGATTGGAAGAAATTTATCCAACAATAAATCGGAGAACTAGGCCCAAGACAAGGGCAAAAATCCAACTTGTCTGGTTAAGCAATAACCCCTCCACCAAGTCTTGGCGGGAGCAGAAAGGTAGAAAGTAGCAAAATCGACCCCAATGGTCTCCACGATCCCTATGTTCCGAAGAACCTGATAGCAACTGTCTAAGTAATCCTGGGGATCCTCTGAAGATGCACCGCTGTAAGTAGTAGTGAAAAGCTTGGTGAACTCGTCCAACCGCCACAAGGCATCATCAGACATAGTTGTTCCATCACCGGTCTGAGCCATAATACCCAGCTGATCTATCCCAGCTGGCTGAGCTACTAGAGTCTGAAACTGAGGAGCCAAATGCTCCAAAGTGCGCGTAGCGGGAGTCTGGGCTCCTCCCCCAGCCTGAGAGATGGTTGGTGCTGCAGGAAGCAAACCTGCCCGAGCGACACTCTCCATAAGGCTCACTAGACGGACCAGAGCATACTGGAGTACTGGGGTGGCAATGCACCCCTCGGGGACCTGAGCTGGCTCAACCGGGACTGTCCGGGAAGGAACCTCATCAACAAACTCTACCTGAGGCTCTGCCACTGGGGCTGCTGCTCTGGGTTGAGCTCTGCCCCTACCTCGGCCTCTAGCACGTCCTCGGCCCCTCGTAGGAGCTGCAACTGGAGTCACGAGCTACTGATCAGTGGATGAAGAAGCACGTGTTCTTGCCATCTGTGAGAGAATAGAGTAAAAATTCAGTTAGCAGTGAGAATTCAAATCGTACGACAGGGAAGAATAGATGTGAAGATATTCCTAGGCTCTATAGCCTCTGAGGGATAAATTCAAATGTCTCCATACCGATCCATCAGACTCTACTAAGCTTGTCCGTGAATTGTGTGGCCTATGCAACCTAGTGCTCTGATACCAACTTGTCACGACCTGAATTTCCCATCGTCGGGACCGTGATGGTTCCTAACATTGAACCCGCTAGGCAAGCCAACGTTACTGGTGTGAGCATGTGATTTTTACTCGCCATATCATCCTATAAAAATCTCAATAAATCAATTGATTTTATGAATCTTTATTAATTTACGGTGTTTAATTGTGAAAGATTTATATTTTATTGCATAACTCATCTTTTAAAATTATTAAAAAATGCATCACTATTATTAAGGAATTATACAGTTACAATAATAGACGAATGATGGTTATTTAACGTAATGTTGTTTTAATAACTAATTACCAAAAAATAATCATTTTTATTCGATAAATCATAGATTTTATTAGGTATATAAAATTAGTCGTTTTATTCTTGATTAATCTGTAAATAGATGAAAATGAAGGTTTAAAAATAATTACTACATTTTTCGGGTTAAATTAGATTTGAACTTAATTAGATTAATTAGCTTAATTAATTAAGAGAGAGCCAATTTTGGACCTGAGCTTGACACTACCCAGGGCCAAACCTAACTCTACACTACCCAAACGTACCCAGCCCAAATCCCATAGCCCACCTGGCCTGCCCCTAGGCTATCCAAACGACCCCGTTTTCACCCCAGAAGTGATCCCAACCATTGATAAAAAAAAATCAAACGGCTGGGAACGCCCAACCCTCCACTATAAGACTATCCAAACGCTCACCCCTACCCTCATTTCATCAAAGCCTAACACCCCCAAACCCTAGTCGCCTCCCCTCCCCTTCGTCTCTTTCTCTTCTGCCTCGACCAAACCACAGTCGCCCAAGGCTTCTGCCGCCCGAAAATCAGTCAGAGCTTCTCCAATCAACCCCAACTTTTCACCAGATAATCCCCATGGCCTCCTTAATCACCTTCCACTATCAATCTCGCCAAAAACCCATTCAATCTCACCCAATTTCAAATCTAAAAAAGCCCGAAACCCTAAGTTTTTTTTCTTTCTACAAGTCGACTCAAAGATTTTAATGGCTCTAACCTACACGGATCGATAGCTCTCAACGAGGGCTATTGATTTCTGTGGGTTTGAGTCATTTTCAAACCCTCCGGAGTTCGGCCAAGGTCCGACAACCTTTGATTTTTCCGGCAAGTCCCTTAAACGGGTATCTCCCCTCCTCTCACTTCCTCTATGCTATGTTACAACAAAAACAAAATCGTGTTTAAATCACCGATTCTTTTGATTTTTTGTTTTTCTATTTTGTATTATTTCTTTGTTTCTCTCTGTTCTTAAAGCTATGAATCGTTCTGGTTAGGTTCAAATTTTTCTTTCTTTGTTCTCTTGTTATTCGTGAATTAATTGCGACGATTCTGTTTTTGTATAATGCTGCCCAATAATTAGCAATAATGTTTCTTAGCGATTATGTCTATTTGTCAGCTGGATTTGTCAATATAACATTTGAATGAGCATGTCAGCCTGTAGAATCTACTATTCCTTTCCTTAGTCGTGAGTATTTATATTGATTAATGGCTTAGTGATCCATTTGATCGCTTAATTAGCAAATACTTAGTTCTAAACCAGTGTATGGTCATGGATTAACCAAGATTTATCAAGACTAATTTAGTTAGCAATAATTTCCTATAATCACTTGTTTAATAGGTTAACCTAGTCTAATAGTCTCTAAAGTAGTTAACTAAATCCTAAAAGGTGTCAAAGATGGTTAGTTCAGGATTAATTAACTAAAAGAAATTAGTTAACCTAGACTTAATAGTTAGTCAAGTTTCTGATTTTAGGTAATCGAGTTGAATTAACCAAATTGAATCAGTTACCTTAGGTTAAGGAGTTAAGCAGATTGACTTGCATTAATTAACAAGCTAAACCTAGTTGATTAATAGGAACTTAATCAATTAAACTTTTTCTTAGTTTGACTCAACCATAATTAAGAACAACTAATAGTTTGACTAAAGAACCTAACTAGTGTTCGTTAACTATAGTTAAATGATAATCCAAGTAAGTAACCCTGGTTACCCCATGGTAAATAAAGGAACTTCAGGGGGTATATTAGGTAATGTAGACTTAGAAAATCAAAATTTTAAGGGTAAAAAGGGTCTTTTTATGGGTAGGAAAGTTCTAGAATTAAAATTTAACTAGTTTGAATCAACCATAATTAAGAACAACTAATAGTTTGACTAAAGAACCTAACTAGTGTTCGTTAACTATAGTTAAATGATAACCCAAGTACCCTGCTTACCCCATGGTAAATAAAGGAACTTCAAGGGGTATATTAGGTAATGTAGACTTAGGAAATCAGAATTTTAAGGGTAAAAGGGTCTTTTTATGGGTAGGAAAGTTCTAGAATAGGGGTAGTTGTCCCAAAGATAAGGTTGACAGCTGCCCTAGGTACTATTTAGTATTGTTTTTCAGCTTTTGGATAAGGAATATGCCAAATAATATCTCATTCCCAAATATCCTACAAATAGACCCTCTTTCTAGAGATGGAGGGGGTTCCTTTTTTTCACTCTCTCTGGACTGCTGAAAATATCTTAAAGAATACAAAGAAATTAGAGTTATTTTCCATTCATAAACAAAAATTTCAAAAAAAAAGTATTAGTAGAAAAGCAAAGAAAAATCTGATTTCCCATGGAATCAAGTTCATAAATACATGGTCTAGTTCTCAGCTTATGTTTGTTTTTACCTTAGACTCTAATTTTGGGAGTTTTAAGCATTCTTACTCAAGATTTCTGGATCAATTCTTGCTGGGCTACTAGTTTTTTCTTTGGGTTTCTGTTTGTTGCTGCTGATCTCTATTCCTTCTTGCTGTTTATTGTTCATACTTGACCTTTATTTGGTCAAGTCTCTTGCTGGATTTTCGTTTTCTTTAAAGGTATGTAGTAGTGAACTTTATACAAAATTATTGAATTCAAACTTCGTTTTAAAGTTGTTGATTCATGTTGTATTTTCTTCAAGAATGTGTGAATCTTCTTCTTCACTTATCTTAATGTAGAAACTGAAGTAAGATTGTCATTATCTACGTGTATGCATGAAAATCTTTGAATCTACTTGGTAGTGTGCTGAACTTCTATTAATAAGCTTAATGTTTGATAACTAGATGGTAATTTCATCTGTGTTTATCATGTCAGAAAGATAAATGGCACAAGGGTAGATGAATCTGACCCTCCAATAGTCAAATTCACCCCATAATAGTGCACAAAACAGTAGTGTAGATGGCTGAAATTCACTCTTTAAAGGGTATACAACATGTAGTCAAAAGGGCTATAGAGTAAAGAATCTGAACTCTTATATGGTCTGATTCAGTCTCTAAAAAGCCAAGAATAGTCAAAATGTTCAAATGAATGATTTTTGAAGTATTGGTATGGTTGTTAGAAATGTCAAGTAAGTTTGTATCTCTGGATTTGAATCAGACTTTCCTTCATAGTTAGATTCAATCTAAGAAAAAATACATAAAACATGTTGCCTTTCTTCCTGCTGAATCTGTAATTACTAATTAAAATCTGCTTCTCCATCTATGTGTGATTACAACAGCAGAATTATCTGTTAGAGGCTTCTGTGATTAATTCTATATCCCTGAAGTCATAATAGAGTCATTAGCTAGCATTAAATGGGTAGTGAATCTGACCCTTTATAATGGTCAAATTCACCCCGTATTTTAGATGCTTAGAGAGTAGTTTATCACCCTTCAAGGGTACATAAATGAGGTCATCAACAAAGGATCTAGAGTAGCGAATCTGAATCTCCCAAATGGTTAGGTTCACTCTCTCAACATGCCTAAGTAATCAAAATCAAGGAATAAGTATGGACTGAAGGTCCAAGGTATGGAGAATGACATTCTTGGAGTTGAGTTTGATCCTTTTATGGTCATATTCACACCAATCAAATGCATGGATGATTCTGCCCTTTAGAACAGTTAAACATGAGCATTTTCAGGATTAGAATTGACATTCTCATGGTCAGTTAGGTTCTGATGGGTGCATAACACCTAATTAGTCAGGGTGTTCTACAAATTACAAAGGAGGGCCCAAATGTAGGGCATAAAGGAATCCAAGTTAGACGAATTAGTCAAAATCTTCATTTTTAGTTTCCTCTCTTCTTGAAATTATGTCTTGATAGTAGTAGTCAAGCTGTAATTCATCTGTAGTTTATTTTCAGAACTGTTGTAATATAAGACTGGACATTATATTTATTCATGTTAGCAATCCTTTCTTTCAGTATGTATGTGTTCCTATAAATTCCAAAAAAATTGTGTGTAATTAGATCGAGATCTGTTTTGAGTACACTGGACTAAACATGGCTGTTTTGGACAATTTAAATGGGCCAAGCCATTGATAATAGTCCGTCTGGGCTTGAAAAGCTTGAGCACAATCCATTGGGCTTGAAAAAATGCGAAAAGCCCCCTTAGCCTCAAGGTTCTTTATTCTCAAATTTAAATACAAAGTTTTTATACGTTAATCATTCGATTATTCAGATTTGATTGAAAAGGTCAAAAGCATCCTCTCTAAATATTTTCTTACAATTCGTGTTCCAATTAACCTGCCCAAATGACTACTTTTAGATCAAGAGAATTTCGAAGTATATACAAATATGATTTTGTCATTTAAAGCGTTTTTTCATCAGATTCATTTCGTATTTTTCAATTCATAACAATATGTAGGATTAAATTTGTATGGATTGTGAATCAAATAGTATAAGTCTAGGATATTTGAAGTTGTTAAAACTAGTAGAAAGTCTACTATGAAAGCTCTAGGCGGACTTACTGGTCTTCTGAAAATCAAGCTGAGGTTGGACATCTTCGAGGCTCTAGTACCGTTTTGGGATCCCGCCCACAACGTGTTCCACTTTTCAGACTTTGAATTGATACCCATGCTAGAGGAAATAGCAGGGTATGCTGGGTTCAATGACAATCTTAGAAGTCGGTACCCAGTGGCACCCAGGGCGGTGACTCCACATAAGTTCTTGGATCTGTTGAGCATTAGTCGGGACATCCAAGACCCACACATGTCCAAAGGTTTCTGCACTTTCTATTTTCTTTGTAAATGTTATGGAGATCCCCGAGGTTATGAGGCTAACAACACCGGTCTAACTCACAAAGATCAGGCTAAATGGGAAGCCCGCAAGGGGCTACCTTTTGTGGTAGCATTCTTGGGTACCTTGATTTTCCCGATAAGTGACGGATGCATAGATATCGGGCTTCTGGAATGGCAGATTTCATGATGAAAAAATTCAATGGCACACTTATACCGATGGTCTTAGCCGAGATTTACCGTGCCCTAACAATTTGTCAGTCAGGGAAAGTTCTTTGAAGGGTGCAACTTGCTCCTGCAGATTTGGATGATCGAGCACCTCTGTCACCGCCCAGGTTACATGAACTATGGTTTAACCGGTCTGAATTGTATTGAAGAACACAATACTCGAGTAGAAGGCCACAAATTTCCTAAGGGCACAGAAGCTTGGCACTCACATCTGAGTTCATTGACCGCTGACCAAATTGAGTGGACTTTTAGATGGCTCCCAGTAGGTGAGGTTATCAATATGTCCGCTGAAGTGTGCTATCTTTTGTTAATGGGCCTGCGAAGCATTCAGCCTTATGCCCTACACCGGGTCTTACGCCAGATAGGGAGACAACAGGGTGTTCCCCATGACGAGGATTTAAGCCAACAAGCCATTGAGTTATGCCCACGAGCTGCATTTCCTGAGAACAGGGTCCGTCAAATCTGGAACGAGTGCAGGTTTTTAGATCCTCAAACTCGGGTGAGAAATTTATCTAAAGGGGAAGTGGAGCCCACCTACACCTTTTGGTATGGCATAAGAGGCAGGGAGCATCAAGAGCAGGAGCGACCAGAAAAGAGGCCCCACGTGCAACAATTCACCAAGCAAACACAAGAGCAGTGGGCGTGGTTAGAAAAACAAAATAGCTACCGAGCCACAATAAGCATGTTGGAAGCCCAGGTCATGGAAATCAAATTTGAAAACGTTCTACATACTGCCACAATTGAAGGGGAGAAAAATAGATTAGACCAAGAAAATGAAGTTCTTCGGGCCCAAATACATGAATTAAAAACAGCTGCTGAGAACCCGGAGAGAAGCAGAACTAATGAAAGGCTTATCAAAAGCCTGAGGCATAAAGTGTCTTGTTTAATATGTTAAACTAGTCTAATAGTCTCTTAAGTAGTTAACTAAATCCTAAAAGATGTCTAAGATGGTTAGTTCAGGATTAATTAAGTAAAACAAATTAGTTAACCTAGACTTAATAGTTTGTCAAGTTTATGATTTTAGGTAATCGAGTTGAATTAACCAAATTGAATCACTTAACTTAGGTTAAGGAGTTAAGTTGATTGACTTGCATTAATTAACAAGTTAAACCTAGTTGATTAATAGGAACTTAATCAATTAAACTTTAACTAGTTTGACTCAACCATAATTAAGAACAACTAATAGTTTGACTAAAGAACCTAACTAGTGTTCGTTAACTATAGTTAAATGATAACCCAAGTAAGTACCCTGGTTACCCATGGTAAATAAAGGAACTTCAAGGGGTATATTAGGTAATGTAGACTTAGGAAATCAGAATTTTAAGGGTAAAGGGGTCTTTTTACGGGTAGGAAAGTTCTAGAATAGGGGTAGTTGTCCCAAATATAAGGTTGACAGCTGCCCTAGGTACTATTTATTACTATTTTTCAGCTTTTGGATAGGGAATATTCCAATGAATATCCCATTCCCAAATATCCTATAAATAGACCCTCTTTCTAGAGATGGAGGGGGTTCCTTTTTTTTCACTCTCTCTGAACTGCTGAAAACATCTTAAAGAATACAGAGAAATCAGAGTTATTTTCCACTCATAAACAAAAATTTCAAAAAAAAAAAGTACTAGTAGAAAAGAAAAGAAAAATCTGACTTCCCTTGGAATCAAGTTCATAAATACATCGTTTAGTTCTCAGCTTATGTTTCTTTTTACCTTAGAGTCTGATTTTGGGAGTTTTAAGCATTCTTACTCAAGATTTCTGGATCAATTCTTGCTGGGCTACTGGTTTTTTCTTTGGGTTTCTGTTTGCTACTGTGTTCTCTCTTTCTTCTTGTTGTTTATTGTTTATACTTGACCTTTATTTTGTCAAGTCTCTTGCTGGATTTTCTTTCTCTTTAGAGGTATGTAGCAGTGAACTTTATACAAAATTATTGAATTCAGACTTTGTTTTAAACTTGTTGGTTCATGTTGTATTTTCTTCAAGAATATGTGAATCTTCTTCTTCCCCTTTCTTAATATAGAAACTGAAGTAAGATTATCATTATCTAAGTGTATGCATGCAACTCTTGGAATCTGCTTGGTAGTGTGCTGAACTTCTGTTAATAAGCTTAATGTTTGATAACTAGGTGGTAATTTCATATGTGTTTAGCATGTTAGAAAGATAAATGGCACTAGTAGATGAATCTGACCCTCCAATGGTCAAATTCACCCCATAATAGTGCACAAAATAATAGTATAGATGGATGAAATTCACCCTTTAAAGGGTATACAACATGTAGTCAAAAGGGCTATAGAGTAAAGAATCTGAACTCTTATATGGTCTGATTCAGTCTCTAAAAAGCCAAGAATAGTCAAAATGTTCAAAGGAATGATGTTTGAAGTATTGGTATGGTTGTTAGAACTGTCAAGTAAGTTTGTATCTCTGGGTTTGAATCAGACTTTCCTTCATAGTCAGATTCAATCTAAGAAAAAATACATAAAACATGTTGCCTTTCTTCCTGCTGAATCTGTAATTACTGATTAAAATCTAGTTGTCCATCTATGTGTGATTACAATAGCAGAATTATCTGTTAGAGGCTTCTGTGATTAATTCTATATCCCTGAAGTCATAATAGAGCCATTAGCTAACATTAAAGGGGTAGTGAATCTGACCCTTTATAATGGTCAAATTAACCCCATATTTTAGATGTTTAGAGAGTAGTTTATCACCCTTCAAGGGTACAGAAATGAGGTCATCAACAAAGGCTTTAGAGTAGCGAATCTGAATCTCCCAAATGGTTAGGTTCACTCTCTCAACATGCCTAAGTAAACAAAATCAAGGAATAAGTATGGACTGAAGGTCCAAAGTATGGAAAATGACATTCTTGGAGTTGAGTTTGATCCCTTTATGGTCATATTCACACCAAGCAAATGTATGGATGATTCTGCCCTTTAGAACAGTTAAACATAAGCATTATCAGGATTAGAATTGACCTTCTCATGGTCAGTTAGGTTTTGATAGGTGTATAACACCTAATTAGTCAGGGTGCTCTACAAATTACAAAGGAGGGCTCAAATGTAGGGCCTTAAGGGAATCCAAGTTAGACGAATTAGTCAAAATCTTCATTTTTAATTTCCTCTCTTCTGGAAAATATGTCTTGATAGTAGTAGTCAAGCTGTAATTCATCTGTAATTTATTTTCAGAACTGTTGTAATATAAGACTGGACATTATATTTATTCATGTTAGCAATCCTTTCTTTCAGTATGTATGTGTTCCTATAAATTTCAGAAAAAAAAGAGTGTAATTAGCTCCAGATCTGTTTTGAGTACACTGGACTCAAACATGGTTGTTCTGGACAGTTTAAATGGGCCAAGCCATTGATAATATCCCATTAGGGCTTGAAAAGCTTAAGCACAATCCATTGGGCTTGAAAAAATGCGAAAAGCCCCCTTAGCCTCAAGGTTGTTTATTCTCAAATTTAAATACAAAGTTTTCATACGTTAATCATTCGATTATTCAGATTTGATTGAAAAGGTCAAAAGCATCCTTTCTAAATCTTTTTTTACAATTCGCGTTCAAATTAACCTGCCCAAATGACCCCGTAAATACTTATTGAAATTCTGAAAATGACTACTTTTAGATCAAAAGAATTTCGAAGTATATACAAATATGATTTTGTCATTTAAAGCATATTTTCATCAGATCCATTTCGTATTCTTCAATTCATAACAATATGTAGGATTCAATTTGTATGGATTGTGAATCAGATAGCATAAGTCTAGGATATTTGAAGTTGTTAAAACTATTTAATCAATGATCTACGTGTTTATTCGACCTTTCAAATATGTTATTGCAAACTAGTAATTTTTAAATCTTTCTTGGTTAATATGCTTTAATTAAATTACATAGTTTTACTCTTTCCTGTGAAATTAGCCACAATTAGGATAGGCCAAAGGGTTGAACGATAAATTGGGCTAAAATATGGCCATAGCCCAAAACATGTTATCTTTAGGCTTTTGAACATCATTTTAGGTAATCCTTAGGTAGAGTGAATAACTTTACTTTGAAACTTGACAAAAATTGAATATTACCTGAAATTACCATAACCTACACTCGGGAGCGGCAACTCATGCCCCCCGACCCTCAACTCCAAACAACTAAATAAAAAAAGCACACAACAATCACGGGTGCATTTCATGTGACGTGTTTGCCATGTGTTCAAAACAACAAGTGCACGCCATCGTGACTTGTCTAAGATAAATCCATAAACGTCCTAATCGATCTTGAAATTAAAATGTTCCTTCAAATAGAAGACATAAAAAAAAATCGAACATCGCCTCAAATATGCACTATAAAATCGTCATGACCATAGTCTTGACTATACAACCTATATTCGGGTGTGGCAACTCATGTCCCCGACTCTAACTCAAAACACTAATAAAATCACGTGTCGTAATCGTGGGTGCATTTCATGTGACGCAATTGCAATATGTCCAAAATAACAAGTGCGCGACACCGCGACTTGTTTAAATAAACTCCATAATTGTTTAAAATGTTAAAAACGGCTAAAAAGTAAGAAGGTTAAAAATGCACAATACGTTTAAAACATGTAAATAATTAGATAATTAGGCCAAATATTAATAGTTAAGCGATCGTGCTAGAACCACGGAATTCGGGAGTTCCTAACACCTTCTCCCGGGTTAACCGAATTTCTTTCTCGGATTTCTGGTCGCAGACAAATTAAAACAGAGTCAAAATTTCCTCGGTGTAGTATTTTAAAATAAAACGGTGTCCCGGAGCATCGTCAAAAATCCAGGTGGCGACTCCGAAAACTAAAATAAATCTCAAAACTGAATAATGTCAATTAAAGTGGGAAAACTCCCTTATTACCCCTTTAATTAATCTGGGGGTGGAAAAAGGAGGTGTGACACTGGTTATTCTATATTATTCCATTATTTTAGCAACTAGTTAGTGATATACAAGATCAGCAAAAATAAAAGTGCGGAAGAAATAGAATCTAACAACCTCTTTAAATACTATCACAAAACCATAATAACAACTCCCAGAACTTGGTGTCACACTTTCACGGACTATCTACGAATACTACAAATAAGGAGTTCGAACAAAAGTAAATACATATATTTCTAAAATAACTAAAACAGAAATAAATAAGTGGAAGAGGACGCCAAGGCCTGCGGACGCCTGCAGGACTACCTTGGTGTCTCTGATTGGACTGAAGGCAGCCTTCTAGCTCTAATGTCCAAAGGGTCCTGTACCGGGATCTGCACAACAAAAGATGTGTAGGTGTAGCATCAGTACAACCGACCCCATGTACTGAGTAAGTGTCGAGCCTAACATCGGTGAAGTGGTGACGAGGCTAGGACACGACAATCAAGAAAATTATACAATCTAATAATATTCGAAAGAAATAATAACAACAAGAGTAACTAGTTAAGTACAAGGGAAAAGGGGAAACATGCTGGGGGGAAATAATATCACATAACAGAAATAACGAAATAAGACAACCGTTCAATTATCTAAGTAACAACAGGAAATAACAATCACAGAGAAAATAGTGCACGACATCACCCTTCGAGCTTTTACTCTCATCCTCACCAAATAATAATCTAAAAGCAAGTGCACGACATCACCCTTCGAGCTTTTACTCTCATCCTCACCAAATAATAATCTAAAAGCAAGTGCACGACATCACCCTTCGTGCTTTTACTCTCATCCTCACCAAATAATAATGTAAAAGCAAGTGCACGACATCACCCTTTGTGATTTTACTCTCATCCTCACCAAACGGTAAATAGAAATGACACGGCATCACCCTTCGTGCTTTTAATATCATAACATGCCACAACATCACTCTTCGTGCTTTTACACTCTCATCCTCAGTATAATCAATACACGGCATCACCCTTCGTGCTTTACACTCTTCCTCACAACAATCAATACATAGAATCACCCTTCGTGCTTTACACTCTTCCTCACCCAAATAATATAAATAACAGATGTTTGGCAAGGAAAAATCAACAATGTGAATCATAAATCATAACATCCCGGCAAAGGAACAACCGTATAAATATCACTATCCCGGCAAGGGACACAACTATAACCAATCTCGCTCAAGTACATATCTTTACATAAGATTCCTTATCCAAAAAAATATTAAACAATATCCATTACTAAGAATTTCCACCGATTGAACAACCACTAAAGTGAAATTTAAACTATAACACATTAAATATAAATGAAAAACACATAATTCATAATTTCTGACTCACGGGCGTGCTTGACACCAACGTATATGTACTCGTCACCTCACTTATACGTTGAACATGGTATAAACACATAGCAAATAAGACTCAACACCTATTTACCTCAAGCTAAAATTAGGCCAAATACTTACCTCGACTTCCACGACCAAAATCAAGCCTCAATCACTGCTTTTCCATTTGAACTCAACTCCAAATGAACACTTACCCTATGCGTTCGCGAGATTTTTCCGCGTTCGCACAGGGTTAATTCCCCAGGCGTACGTGTTCGCAGGCCACATGCCACGTTCGTACAGTGTTATAGGCTACCCAGTCCTAGGCCCCATATGGTCTATGCGTTCAGGAAGGCTGGATGCGTTCGCATAGAGCAACCTAACCAAAGCTCCGCGTTTGCATCCCAGCCAGTGCGTTCGCATAGAACAAATCCTGCCCCTTCCCCGTTTACCATTCGCGTTCACGTGGGTTACCACGGGTTCGCATAGAACAAACACCTGGACACCAGCAACAACAATAACATCAGATTTTTATAAGTAAAAATCACCCCGACGCATATCCGAAACTCACCCGAGTCCTCGGGGCTCCAAACCAAATATGCACATAACCTCAAAAATATCCTACGGACTTACTCGTGCGATCAAATCTCCAAAATAACATCTTAAACAACAAATTTATCGTAAAAATCAAAGAAAACTTCCAAAACTTTCAAGGTATCAAAATTTACAACCTTGGGTCCGAATCACGTCAAACGACCTCCGTTTCTTACCAAATTTTACAGACATGTTATAAATATAATATTGAACATGTACCGGGCTCTAGAACCAGAATATGGGCCCGATACAATAAATTTCAAATATAACCAAATTTCCATAAACACTTATAATTTCAGTAAAACAATTTCTTCCAAAAATTCATTTCTCGGGCTTGGGACCTCGGAATTCGATTCCGGACATACGCCCAAGTCCCATATTTTCCTATGGACCCTCCGGGACAATCTAATCATGGGTCCGGGTCCGTTTACCCAAAATATTGATGGAAGTCAACTTAAATTCAATTTTAAAGGCAAAACTAGCATTTTTCTCAATTTTTCATATACAAGCTTCCCGGCTATACGCACGGGTTGTGCACGCAAAACGTGTTGAAATAAATGGAGGTTTTCAAGGCCTTAAACACCATTTTGACTTGTAAAATGAGAGATGAATTTTTGGGTCATCACAATATATCTCTCTTTTGAATTTGATCCTAATCTTGTATAACTTTTGTTGAATTTGAGAAGTCTTTCATGGCTTTGTTGAAGTTGAACGTTTCCATTCCATATTTGTGAATTAAAGAGATTCTTTCAATAGAATTCTTTAACAAGAACGAGAGATAAGGTGCCCATGTCTTAAATTTTTGCCACCACCTCCTTAAGAATTTAATATCATGGCAATTTGCTGTAACAATTTTACAATCCCACGTGGAAGTATTGTCCCCCTAACAATTATTCAAATCTCTCTTAAATATTATCCAAAAAATTCAATTTACAAGTTAATCTCCCAATTAAAAATTTATAATTACCCAATTATTTACATAATTAATAATTATCTCAAATTACTTAAAATACTACTCACTTTTAACACACTTTATAGACATCACTATCATGATCATGTGGTACCTTGTATGGAACTAGTCCATAAATAACGGGTATTATAGCTTGCGCCGTATTTTATCTCAAATTGTCAAACATCGACGAAACTCATTTTCTTCGATCCGCTTACCTCTCACCTTCATGAATTTACTTATCACTTATTTGAAATAACATAATACTTATAATCTCCAGATAATAATGTCCTTGAACTAATGTCAATTATCTTACGACAAATTCAACGTATAATACTACAGGGTGTAACATCGTCGTAATATAATACTGCGGAGCGTAACATCATCTCAATATTATACTATGGAGCATAACATTTTGGGTATGGATGAGCTGTCACCTTAACATGCTATATTGGATTGTTACCCCAAGACGGTGACCTTAGCCTTTTCGGGGTTTCCTCGATTAAAGTGATGAGGGACTCTGGGCACTCTACCAGTAGGGTTATCTCTTATGTGATGGATCGACATATGGTTGAGAAGGGGTGTCTAGCTTATTTGGCTTATTTATGCGATTCTGGTGTAGAGGCTCCTTCCATAGATTCAGTACTAGTTGTTCGTGAGTTCTAGAGGTGTTTCCTGTAGATTTGTCGTGGATGCCACCCGATAGAGATATTGACTTTTGTATTGATTTGACTCTGGGAACTCAGTGTATTTCTATTCTGCCATACCATATGGCCCCGCTAGAGTTGAAAGAACTGAAGGAGTAGTTGCAAGATTTACTTGATAAGGGCTTCATTAAACCTAGTGTCCGCCTTGGGGTGCGCCTGTGTTATTTGTGAAGAAGAAGGATGGATTGATGAGGATGTGCATAATTTTTGGTGCTTCAGATGGAGTACAGTGGTTAACGAGCCTCTAGACTATGTGGTTCGCGCCAAGATTTATCTTTATAGAGATCTACCTTTGTGATCGTTGTGCATCAATACGGATAAGAGTTAACCCAAAGAATAACGAAGAATAAATGAATAAATGGGGTAGCTCAGCAGTATTGAGTCAGCATAGTAAAAGAAGAAAATGGTCACCGGTGTTGATGGCAAGCCTACGAAGAGGACGACCAGCCAATGAAACACGAACTACTTGGCTCAGGTCTCATAAATGCTTTTGAAGGATTTTATTTCTCGGACTCTCCATAATGCATGGCGCATAGGGTTTGAATGGTTGCGTCAGGTCAATTTGGCGGTGTCAGAATATGCCATCACATTCGATAAGTTAGCCCGTCATACTCCTTCTTCGGTTCATATAGCCAGAGAGAGAGTCAACAGACTCATTAAAGGACTCAATTATGATCGTAAAATTTTGTACGACACAGGACAGGTTGATACTTCATTTTGGCTAATGGTAGAAATTTCCAATATGTTAGAATGTATCTGGGATGAGGAAAAGAGGAAGCTAAGGAGACCAAGAGGTCTCGAGGTTCCAAAAGATTCAGTGGATTCTACTCTGTAACAACAAATCATTAAGGCAGGGGCTCGGGCAATCGGCCAACCCAGTCCATACATCTGATTACTCGGGGTGCTCCGATGATTTATTATAATGCATCACCACTACGAGATTCTAACAATGGTTATTCTAGTTATTTGGCATAAACTCGGTATGATCAGCCGAACCTACAAAAGGTGTTGCTATGAATGTGGCGATACTAAGGACATCCTGACGAAATTGTCCTAAACTTAGGAGAGACATATTTCATCGGAGCACTCAGGCTACATGCCCCATTGCAGTTACAACTCAACTTAGATGACCAGCTGGGGGAGGGGTCGGGATGTCGAAGGTGGAGGTCAGGCTCCTAAAGTTGAAGACCCAGCCTGTTGATATATTTTCTATATTATGGCTGAGGTCGCTACACTAGATGGTGTCATTACAAGTACAATCTTTGGTTATTATAAAGTGATAATTTCCTTAACTTGATTCGGTTATGAGTATCTAGGAAAGTCCTCCTAATATGCTCCACACATGGGTGAGCTTTGTAACCATGAAATCTAGTTATGTGACTACTCATGTTGGGATATTCTATAGAGATAACTATGTCTATCATTACGTGTTGTAATTTTGTTTAAAAGAAGGAAATGGAATGTTTCGATTGGCATGATGTGCTTATTACTTGTGATTCGGAACTGAGGACGAGATCCTCGCATTTTACTATGATTTGATATTTTTAAATCGGGCTACGAGCCGTGGTGAAAGTTACATAAGGACGAGCTCCTTGTGATTAAAATTCTTGTGTTTAAATTTCCCTTGTGAAATTAAAATTCTTACTATAGTACCAATAGGGAGTCATGCATGTTAGGCTTACCTGAATATTTTTGTATAAAATTATTTGTGCATAATTTTCCAAATTCGTGTTATAATTAATTTTCTTTAACCTATGAGGGAGGTGCGCGCCCATGTGGCATTAAATGAGACACGTTAATTTGGGTAAATAAGTATGCGTTCTTCATGCATCGCATCTCGTTATCAGTATTGTGAAGGTTGAAAAGGAGACTATTTTTAACGTGAAGTTATTTGATGATTTTGAAATTGATTATGAACAACTACTAAGATCATATTGAACCAAAAGGATGTTCCATTCAAATGGTCGGACGAGTGTGGGTCGAACATTCAGAAGCTCAAGATTTCTTGGACTACGACGCCAGTGTCGATGTTGCCCACAGTTTCAGGGTCGTACGCGGTGTATTGTGATGCATCTCATATTGGACTTGGTGCAGTATTAATGCAAGATGGCAAGGTGATTGCTTATGCGTCGCGACAGTTGAAAGTCCATGAGAATAATAATCTTGTTCATGACTCAGAATTGGTAACCATTGTTCATGTACTGAAGCTTTGGAGACATTACACGACGGATAAGAAACATATGGATAAAGGGAGGGGGGACATGCTGTGGGGAGATAACAGTTTCATATAAGTTAATCTCAACAAGGAAAGAAACAACAAGCTAACATATCAATAAGGATAAGAAATCACAAGCTTGATCAAACAATGCACGGCATCACCCTTCGTGCTTTACTCTCATTCTCACCAAGACAAGTGCACGACATCACCCTTCGTGCTTTTACTCTCATCCTCACTATGAAATGTATAATGTAATCAATGTGAATCATGACATGTCATCACCCTTCGTGATTTTACTCTCTTTCCTCACTGTACACGACATCACCCTTCGTGCTTTATCACTCTTCCTTACCCAAACAACAATCACAAACAAGGGCAAGGGAGTAACAGAATAGAATAGAAATCCCGGCAAGGGAAAATTAGTTAAAACAATCAAATCCCAGCAAGGGAACAATACAGTAATCTCAATATCCCAACAAGGGAGACAATATCAAACAATGCATGGCATCACCCTTCATTCTTTACTCTCATTCTCACCAAGACAAGTGTACGGCATCACCCTTCGTGCTTTACACTCTTTCCTCACAGTACACGGCATCACCCTTCGTGCTTTTACACTCTTCCTCACCCAAACATCAATCACAAACAAGGGCAAGGAAGTAAACATAACAGAAATAGGAATCTCGGCAAGGGAACAATAACAAAAACAACAATGACCCTGCAAGGGTATATTTTAGTAATTCTTCCTCTTTCTTTCACTTTCATTTCCGTGATTTATTCTATCACTTGAGCCAATGCTCCAAGGGATGTAGTATCTCATATTTACTCATTATTCAATTCACAAATCGAGCCAATGCTCCAAAGAATGTAATATCTCATATTTCCTCCACATATTCTTCACAACATATGGAAATTATAAATTACACATGGAAATTACCACAACACCAGATTATCTACAATATAAGGACTCACGGTCATGCTAGACACAAATGTGTAGATACTTGTCACCATGCCTATACATTGTACTCTACAATTAGCAAGTAGCAAACACGACTCAACTCCTATTCCCTCAAGCTAATGCTTGACCGAACACTTACCTCGGGTCCAAATTAAGCAATCAACCCTCTAACACCGCCTTTCCTTTAGGATTCAAATTCGAGACAACGGTATCTACGTGTAACTAATTAAATAATATCAATAAGGATTCAAACATTCAATTACATGGCCTAATTACCATTTTCCTAGCATTCTTTCAAGATTAACAAAATTCGACCCCGGGCCCGCTCGCTCAGATTCTTGAAATTCTCGAAGGGAACACTCACCCAAAGCCTAAGGATCATAAATATACGATTTTTACTTGATTTCATGGCCAATTCACAGAAAGTTCTAAGGTGATTACAAGTTCTAGGTTACTACCCAATTTATTGAATTTTTGCACTAATTTGTGTGGTTAATTAAGCTAAGATGCATCCATGAAACTAACTTATGGGTGGAATTTACTTACCTTACAAGACCTGGTCGAAAGCTCTTAAAAATGGAGGAATTCGCCTAAGGAGGAAGATGAAAAATGAGGAAAATGGGTTTAAAACCCGTACTTGAACTCACTGCCTGAACAGTGATCGCACCTGCGATGGCTGGGACCGCACCTGCTGTCTCTCATTTGCGAGAAAAACCTGCTGCAAAAATTGGGCTGGAGGTTTGGGATGGCACCTGCGAAAGGGAGACCACACCTGCGGTCTCGCTCCTGTGAGAAATGCGACGCACCTGCGATGGCTGACCAGGCCACTAGTGATCGCACATGCGATGCCTCGGACCGCACCTGCGGTCTCGCACATGCGATGCTGGGCAACCGCACCTGCGGTCACACCAAAGCAGGTGCATCAGTAGCTGCGTTTGCTGGTTTTTAGCCCCGGAAGACACCTGGGCCCACCCGAGCCCTAATCCAAATATACCAACGAGTCCCAAATAATGATACGGACTCACTTGAGCCTTCGGAACACTCAAAACAATGCTAAAACTCGAATTCACACCCCCAAAACTCAAGAACAAAACTTAGGAATTTTATGTTTTCTAACTTCGCTAACAACGTTCCGAAGTGACCTATACATCTCGGAACGATACCAAATTTCACAGATTACTCACACAACCTCCTATGAACTTTCCCGTGTGATCAAATTTCCAAACAACATCATACACTTCGAATTAGGCCTCAAAATACATGAATTCTATCATGTTTCACAAAACATCGAATTTTCCATTTTAAGTCCGAAACACATCAAACGACATCCAATTTCAACCAAACTTTACATAAAGTGCTTAAAACATATATAAGACCTGTACCGGGCACCGAAACCAAAATACGGGCCCGATACCATTACTTTCTAATCAGGTTTCATTTTCAATTTCCATAGATATTTACAGAAAACAATTTAACTCAAAAAATTCATTTCTCGAGCTTGGGACCTTGGAATTCGATTACGGGCATATGCCCAAGCCCCATATTTTTCTACAGACCCTCCGGGACCATCAAATCACGGGTCCAGGTCTGTTTACCAAAAATATTGACCAAAGTCTATTTTTAATCAATTAATCACTATGAAATCAACTTTTCATCAAGTTTTCACATCAAAGCTTCCCGACTACACGCTCGGGCTATGCACGCATATGAAGGTGAGATTAACGGAGGCTTTCAGGGCCTCGAAACAGAGTTTTCTGCTAAATTATACAAGATGACCTTTCGGGTCATCACAATCTCCACCTCTAAAACAACCGTTCCTCCTCGAACGGACATACAAAAGTACCTGAATCAGGGAAAAGGTGGGGATAACAGCTTCGAATATCGGGCTCGGACTCCCAAGTAGCTGCCTCAACAGGCTGACCTCTCCATTGAACATGAACTGAAGGATAACTCTTCGATCTCAATTGGCGAACCTACCGATCTATTATGGCTATCGGCTCCTCCTCATAAGACAGATCCTTAACCAACCAGACACCACTGAAGTCAATTATATGAGATGGGTCTGCAACTTACCTCCGGAGCATAGACACGTGAAATACTGGATGCACGGCTGACAAAATAGGTGGCAAGGCAAGTCTGTAGGCCGCCTCCCCTACCTTGTCTAGAATCTCAAATGGACCAAGATACCTAGGGCTCAACTTACCCTTCTTTCCGAATCTCATCACGCCCTTCATGGGCGACACTCGAAGAAATACCCGGTCGCCTATCATAAATGCCAAAACTCGAACCCTGCGATCCGCATAGCTCTTCTGCCTAGACTGAGCTGTACGAAGTCTATCCTGAATGATCTTCACCTTGTTCAAGGCATATTGGACTAACTCAGAACTCAACAATCTATCCTCTCCTGGCTCAAACCATCCGACTAGAGACCGACACCGCCTACCATACAATGCCTCATGCGGAGACATCTGAATGCTCGACTGATAGTTGTTGTTGTAGGAAAACTCTGCTAAAGGCAAGAACTGATCCCACGATCCACCAAAATCAATGACACAAGCTCGCAACATATCCTCCAAAATATGAATAGTACACTCGGACTGCCCGTCTGTCTGAGGATGAAATGTTGTGCTCAAATCGATCTTTGTGCCCAAATCTCGCTGAAATACTCTCCAGAAGTGGGACGTAAACTAAGTACCTCGGTCCGATATAATAGATATGGGCACACCATGCAATCTAATGATCTCTCTCATATAGATCTTTGCCAACTTCTCTGTTGAGTACAAAAATGATACTGGAATGAAGTGCGCTGACTTGGTCAGCCTATCCAAACCGACCCATACTGCATCAAACATCCTCCGAGTCCGTGGGAGTCCAACTACAAAGTTCATGGTGATACGCTCCCACTTCCACTCGGGAAGTTGAATCTGCTGCATCAAACCACTAGGTCACTAGTGCTCGTACTTAACCTGTTGACAGTTCAAGCACCGAGCTACATAAGCTACAATATCATTCTTCATCCTCCGCCACCAATAGTGCTGCCAAAAGTCATGATACATCTTTGTGGTGCCCGGATAAATAGAATACCGGGAACTATGGGCCTCCTAAAGTATCAACTCATGAATTCCATTGACATCGGGTACACAAATACGACCCTATGGGAAGAGGCTAGTGCAACTCCAAGCAAACTTAACTCCAATGCACCTGCCTTTATCCCTAGTAATACATCAGGTGTAGTAAGCAAAACTGGACAACAACAATAGTTTGCAATCACTACAGGAGCAGCAGTGACTCCAGTAACTCGAGGACAGCAACAACATGCTAGTACAACACCTGGGATCACATTGGAGGATAAAAACCTACTTTATGCTCTGGTAAGTTATAAGCCCCTAAAATCTATCAATACAAAGCAGGTGGGTAGTACTGGTCGTGTGAACAAGACGAACAATAAGCAGCAAGGCACACAACCCAGTCAAAATAAGGCAGCGTTGGGAATTAAACACAATGAAAACGTGCTAATTGCACAAGACACATTCCAAAACTGGCCAAATTCAGGTAACGTGGGAAAAGACATATATGAAGAT
>ML413487.1:0-12323 GCA_005239525.1 Nicotiana knightiana
TTTTGGTCTGTAAATAATTTTTGACCGTTTGACCAAAAATAGCGACCAACTTTGGTCGCTATTAAAAAAAAATATGTTTTTTTTCTTTTTTTGATTTTTAAATATTCTAAGCTATAAAAAAATTATTATTAGCTATAAATATTTATTTTATTTAATTAAAATTATTATAAATAATTATTAACTAGGTAATTAATTTTAATAGATTATAATAGCATCTATGTAAAGTAATTTTTTAAGTTATATTTAAGTATATGAGTAATTTCATACACACGCATAAACTATATTGTAATTGATGATCAATCTTATACATTACTACGTACGAATAGTTAATGAATTGATAAACCAATATATATATAATTTTTTATCAAATATACATATGTGTCAGTTGAATCATCGACTTATAACCTACTCAGATGCATCTTTGAATATTCAAAACAAAATGTCTCGACCTATATCAATTAATCTGTTATAATTGATTCATCGACTTATAACCTAGTGATGAATGAATATTGTAACGACCCGACCGGTCGTTTTGAGCTCTAGTGCGTCGTTCAGCGGTTTGAGGCAGTGAGCAGCTTCATTTTAGGTATTATGACCCGTGGGCGTGGTCAGGATTGAATTTTGGGAAGTTTAGAGTTAATTTGGAAAGAAAGTTCTCAATTCGGAAGCCTTAAGTTGGAAGAATCAAATAAGATTGGAATTTTGAGTAAACGACCTCCGAATCAGGATTTGAAGGTTTCTGCAGGTTTGTATGATGATTTCGGACTTGGGCGTATATCCTGATCGGGTTTTGGATAACCTGAGAGCGTTTGGGCATATATTATAGAAGATAGCATTTTAGAAGAATTTCATAAATTTTGGTTGTAAGGCATTTCAGTGTTATAGATGTCCGCTTGGGATTTCGAATCTAGGAATAGCTCCGTACGGTGATTCTGGAGATGGAAGCGCGATCGGAAGTGAATTCGGATGTCCGTAGGTCATTTTGAAGTCATTTGGCTAAAGGTAGAAATTTAAAGGTTTTTGAGAAATCCGACCGGAAGTGGAAATTTTGATATCGAGGTTGGAATGTGATTCCGGAAGTTGGAGCAGGTCCGTAATGTCGAATATGACTTGTGTACAAACTTTGAGGACAATCAGACGTGAATTGATAGGTTTTGGCATCGGATGTAGAAGTTGAAAATCTCTAAGTTCATAAAGTTTGAATTTTTGTGCGATTCGTAATTTCGGCGTTATTTGATGTGATTTCGAGGCTTGACTAAGTTCGAATGAGGTATTGGAACTGGTTGGTAGTTTTGGTTGAGGTCCTGGGGGCCTCGGTCATGTTTCAGATGCTCAACGGGTCGATTCGTGCCTTGTGAGGATTGTTGTTGTTTCTGGTGTTTTGGGACTTCATTGCGATCACAGCCCTTTTTATGCGATCGCGTAGAAGGAATTGGAGGGGGGCTAAAGTTGGCTTGTGCGAACGTTGTGGTAGGTCTGCGATCGCGAAGGAGGAAAATTAGACGCAGTTGGGAATGGCTTGCGCGATCGCGTGGTGTAGAGTGTGATCACATAAGGCAAAGTTTGGGGCAACATGGTTTGGCCTATGCGATCGTAGTGGACTTTATGCGATCGCATATAGGGGCAGTGCTGGGCAGTGTTATATTTTAACGTCTCTTAGCTAATTTCCTTTCATTTTCTTTTGTTTTGGACGATTTTGAGGAGCTTCGTGAGTGGGTTTTCGTCAAGAATCACTAGGTAAGTAATTCCTTCATGTTTTTAAGATTAATACAAGTTATATGTATGGATTAAACATGAAAGATTGTGGAAAAAATGGAAAATTTTGAAGAAACCTAGAAAATGGTAATTTAGATTTTTAGCCATGAATTTGAGCATGGAATTTAGAGTAAATCGTATATTTGAACTAGTAAAGCTATGGGTAGAATTTATCTTCGAGAAATTTCAGATTCTAGGCACCCTGGGCCCGAGGGCCTTTTGGTCATTTCACTGAGCGGGGTTGGGAAATTTTATAATTTGAATTGTTGCAAATATTAGAGTATATTTTCATCGGTTTGTCATCATTTGGATAGTTTTGGGCCGTTGTACGTCCATTGGAGTCGTCGGAAGGGCTTGGAAGCCCGTTATGGAATTTCGGAGCGAGGTAAGTCTCCTTTCTAACTTTGTGAGGGGGAATTGTCCCCATAGGAGAACTAAATGAATACATGCTATTATTTGCGGGGGCTACGTACGCACAAGGTGAGGGGATTCCGTGCGTAGCTACTATTATGCCATGTCCAGGTAGTCTAGGATTCACTAGTATGCTTTACTTGTTGTACCGGTGACCTTGTCAATAAAATATCATGTGACACTTTCAATTAGTATCTAAATCTCTGAGAAGGATAGAGTTTACTTTTCTTAATCACCTAGAAGGAGAATTGATTCTTCCTTGGATAATTGTGTTTCGGATAAACCTATCAAGTTTGGAACCCTGTCGAAAATGGCAAGTAAATCTCTAGAAAAGTTTTAAATATTATACTCATGTTTATTAAAAGGAGAATTTTATCACTTCATTGAACAAATAATTTTCCTGATAAAAATGTGGTTTATTAGTGTGAATATGTGTAACTGTGGGGGCCTGAGTCGCATGTATGATTCGCGAGCAGGATGACCCTGTATTTATGTATATTCATATGATCACATGAGTCGCAGGTATGATTCGCGAGCAGGTTAGCCCTATTATTATTATGTTGACCGCGTCGCATTATTGATTCGCGAGCGGGGAAAATAGATGCATCTATGGTTCGGGACGTTCGACCCTCGGCAGTGCACAATTTATGTTTATGTTGGTTCTGGCCGTCGACCCTCGGCATTGCTTGCGCATGATATTTACTGCGTATTTTCTATGATTTATACATGTTTATCGGCCTAAGGAAGTTTTAATGGAAAGTTATGAGGGAGGAGAATTTATGTGTAAAATGTTAAATAAGTCTGACGTTTCTAATCCCGGATTATGTTTTAAATTGTCAACCGAAATGATGAAGATTTAAAGTGTTAAATGTGGAATAAGTTGATATTATTTATTCCTGATTTTAATAAATTATCTATGACATTCATGCTTAGTGTCTCACTTGAATATACTAAATTAACCTCTAGCAAGTGTCTGATTAGACCTCTCGTCACTACCTCTCTGAGGTTAGGCAGGCGACTTACTGAGTACACGTTGTTTTCATACTCATGCTACACTTGCTGTGCCTTTTTATTGCACAGGTACTTTCATAGTGACGTGGCTGGTTGGAGACTTAGGCAAGCTGCATCATCCGGAGGCGATAAGGAGCTGATAGAGTCTCCCTCATATTGTATTTATTTCTAGTTTAAATTCCATTGTCCAATTTGTATTCCGGACAAGCTTTGTAATGATTGTATAAATTCTTAGAAATTGCTCATGCACTTGTGACACCGGGTTCTGGGATGTGTTTGGGATATATTTGCTAAAATAGAATATTTAAACCATTGTATTTATTTAACGGATTTTATTCAGTTATTATATAATAAAGTGAAAGGTAATGATTTTCACAAATGCTAAAACAGGAAAATTTTAGTTAACTATTTGATGATTCGCTTGCCTGACAATGATGTCCGGCGCCATCACGACCTTATGGATTTGGGGTCGTGACAACATGATATCAGAGCGCTAGGTTCCCTTAGGTCTCACGAGTCATGAGCAAGTCTAGTAGAATATTGCGGATCGGTACGGAAATGTCTGTACTTATCTTCGAGAGGCTACAGGGTTGTTAGGAGTACTTCACTTCGTGATTCCTCATCATGCGATTCGATTCCTTTGAGGCTTATGCCTATGCTTATTCCTACTCAATCTTACGCGTCGCAGAGTGCTTGCTATGAATCAGGAATTTGAGGAATTGATATGGTGCGACGGATATGGTGCGACGGATATGGTGCGAGGTGTTTCCCATGTGTAGTTGGATGGGGCTGTTGTTTTTGCCCTGCAGAAGAATATTATGTTGTTTCAGCTCGGTTGCTGTGTTTCTGAAAACTTTGAGGCTATGCTCAGGTTGTGATGATGTTTACGATTGGTTATCGCGCCATGTCGATATGATGATAAAATGCTTGTCCATAGGTTAGGGGTGATGAATGGCTTGAAGGGAGGTCTTCTCAGAGTGTGATTTCGAGATTTCAGTATTTAGATTCCGGTGGAAGGAAGGCAATTGATCTATAGATGGCCAGGTTTTGGATTGATAAAGTAGTAAGACTTGGTGTTTTCAAGTAAGGTAGAGTATTCACCTGTGACGTGTTATCATCGTCCTTGATCGAATGGAATGTGTTAAGTTCGTCAGTGCCATGGTTTCTTCGGGTCCATGGGGCCAGAGTATGGTGAATAAGTATTGAAGAATGCGGTTGGCAGAGAATGATATTGAATTGAGGCTAGGCGATGGTTCCATTTCTAGGAGGCCAGGTGAAAGAAGCGGAAGTCGAGCAGTCGCAAAGTGGGGGAGCGGCAGCATAATGGTGAATTAGAAGGTATCGTAGCGCAGTTAGTAGATGTCCATGGGGACCGGGCGGACTGGTAAGGTTGGTGAATGAGAACGGGCTTAGGATGGAGTATTGATGTCGTAGAGATAGTGCAGTATAGCGTCGTTGGAAGGTGTCAGTTGGTGAATTACATAGGTAGGTTACCTCCTGTGAGTAGGTTAGTAGTCGTGTGGTTGGAAATCTCTGTGAGGGATTCTAGTGGCTGTTCGGTAGGAGGCAGGATGTGTGAATGATGCCAGAGGATTTGAGTAATTAGGGAGTTCTAGCAAGAGAATTTGAAAGAATTGGACGGAACGGTTGAGCAAGATTCATGTTAACAAAGGATAAAGGATAGCAGTAGGGTCTAGAGTGGTGCCAGGAGTAGCTTCAGGCTAAGTGGGGGAGTCCCACCACCTGCAGTTGGGCTGTAGGATTGTGTTCTCATGGGGTTGCGAATTGTCGGCATATTGGCAAGTTAGTACAGCTAAAGGAAAAGAGTAGAATGGTAATTGTGCATGGGATTTGATGAATGTGTGCAGAAGTTGGTCCTATCGGACCACGGTTAGGCTTTGGAAGATTCAGTATTTTGCTTAATGGATAGCCGAGTTGTAAGGGTAGTGACTCAGTCACGTGCTTCATTAAAAGGGTGTTCGTGTGCTAGAAGAGCCTTGGAGTTGATTGTATTTGGGGCCAGTCAGAGTGGGTGACTCTCAATAGTGGTCCTAGTGAATTCAAAGTTAAGAATGCGGCGTGTAAAGGTTTCAGGCAGCAGTATGATTAAGAGACGAGCTTTCGCAGTATAATTTCTGGGAAAAGGGAAGGTGGTTGAAATTGTACATGTACGACAGTGATCAGTTCCTTCGATATGATTAAATTATGCATGTGGTTTGGGCCGGTATGTGCGGGGCTTGTCGGCCGTCGTAATAGATTTCATGTGGGAGCATTCGAGTGCTATGGCATGTCAGGTGTAGGCGGATCCCTGAAGGGTTATGGTGGTATAGAATACTACTTAAGGATTGCATGTATAGAGATTGTGGGACTTCACTCGTGTGTTGTGGTGGTTCTCTTGAATTGAGGTAAGTAAAAGGTTTCTATATGATGAAGTGTTCACCCTATTAGTGGTTCTGAAGTTAAGATGGAATTCTTGCGTTATCTCATATCGGAATGTTAGGTGCAGTAAGCAGTATGTAACTGGAAGTAAGGATCGAGGTTGCGGTTATGTGTTGACAAGGATGTCATGAGATCGGATGAGCAGGGAAAAAGTGATTTGAAAGTTCATAGTAAACTGGTGTTATCTTCAGTGTCACCTGAGATCGATATTCGGTGAGAGAGGCCTTATACCCTGGTCATGGATTCTTGATGTGTTTTGCAACCTTAGTGTGGTTGGTGTTATGGATGGGCGGACTTGTTACCTCGTGGAAGGTCGTGGGAGCGTGACCACGGGAAGATGGTATAAGTGTGACAGGTAGTCACCTGATTGATTGAAAATTTAGACCAAGTATAAAGAGGTGCAATATTGCTTATTTAAGAATTTATGCTTGGAAGGCATTCAGTTCATTTGGTTGTGGATTGTGGGATGTTTATCCCGGCTATGATGGTTGTTCTTACGTATTATGAGAGGAAGTGGGTTAATATGGACCCAGGTAAGGCTATTAGACTAGTTCGGTGCGAGCGAGGTAGACTCTATGTTTGTGGATGGATTTAAATATGATTATGGGCTTCAGGTGAGGCAGATGTGTTCATTTCAGTATAGCGCTCCTCAAGGAGAGGTGTTGGAATATCAGGTAATTGTTCCGTCTTCATCAAATTCATGTGATATTATGATTGTGCCGTGTGATTTGTGAAACGGATTGATAATTTCTTATGTGTTGAGATCTCTGCATAGTGATGATGTTATTTGAGCAGGACAGCTCTTGAGATCCAGAGTGTGTGTGTGTGTATATATATATCGCACCTCAGTTGTGCTTGAGTTTTGTAGCACATGGCTTCATCAGTCTCCCCAAATGGTATTATGCATTTAGCGTGCTTCTGACCGATATTCGTTAATTTGTAATAGTGAGCAATTCATCTCTGTGTATCTTCTTATGTAAGTTTTATGTGTGGATCAGGTGGCACATCGCCACTGGTATGTTATTTGGATCGGGTTGCACGCCGCAACAGTGTGATGATGAGTAAGGTTCCTATATTTATTTTCTTGTGTTTTACTTCCTATTTTCTTAGAAAGTTCACATTAGTTGCCTGAGTTGAGTAGTCCCTTCCTGAGTCATTTCTTATTTATCATGTTCGAGTTGTGGCCTATTAGCGCGATGTAGTATCATGTGAGACTGTTGGTCATGTCTGGGATAATTTGTTGTCTGAATAGTTCATACTGGGCGAGACGAGATTATTGGATAAGGGATCAAGTGCAATAAGATTATGTGATATACATTAAAGGACAAATACCATTATTTGGTTCGTAATGAGGTGATGATTCTAGTCAAGAGGAAATATTCAATGATTTGTTAACTCGATAGTTTATTATGAATTTCTACACATCTCCTCCGTTGTGGTGGTATCGCCAGCATTATAACAGGATGTATATATATATATCATGAGGTGCATTGGGAGCATCAAATTCGTGGAATTTTGGCTATTAAGGTTCAGGGAGTGTCATCATGGTCAGATGATGAGTTATGCGGTGCATGGTGCTGATTCAGCAAAGGTATGTAGTCATGTTCTGGTATGTCGTGTGGTAGTTGATACGGTGTTTATATTGGAACTAGGACTGGCAGAGAATTTCAAGTGTTCGAACTAAATTCTGAGCTTATTATATGGATAAAAGAAGAAATCTTCAGATTTGATCAAGCTAATGTACTCAACTGGGTTGTGGTAGCACGAGCAGGTGCTCGAGGTGTTAAACAATGATTTCAGATAGCTCCAGAGCAGTTCTTAGCACGTTCGAGGACGAACTTATGTTTAAGTGGGGGAGAATGTAACGACCCGACCGGTCATTTTGAACTCTAGCATGTCGTTCATCAGGTTGAGGCCGTGAGCAGCTTCATTTCAGGTATTATGACCCGTGGGCGTGGTCTGGATTGAATTTCGGGAAGTTTAGAGTTAATTTGGAAAGAAAGTTCTCAATTCGGAAGCCTTAAGTTGGAAGAATCAACTAAGATATGAATTTTAAGTAAACGACCTATGAATCAGGATTTGAAGGTTCCTGCAGGTTCGTATGATTATTTCGGACTTGGGCGTATGTCCGGATTGAGTTTTGGATAACCTGGGGGCGTTTCGACGTATATTATGGAAGATAGCATTTTAGAAGAATTTCATAAATTTGGGTTGAAAGTCATTTCAGTGTTATAAATGTCCGCTTGGGATTCCGGGTCTGGGAATAGCCCCGTACGGTGATTCTAGAGTTAGGAGCACAATCAGAAGTGAATTCGGACGTCCGTAGGTTATTTTGAAGTCATTTGGCTAAAGGTAGAAATTTGAAGGTTTTTGAGAAATTCGACCGGAAGTGAAAATTTTGATATCGATGTCGGAATGCGATTCCGAAAGTTGGAGCAGGTCCGTAATGTCGAATATGACTTGTGTGCAAAATTTGAGGTCAACCGGACGTGATTTGATAGGGTTCGGCATCGGATGTAGAAGTTGGAAATTCGTAAGTTCATAAAGTTTGAATTTTAGTGCGATTCGTGATTTCGGCGTTGTTTGATGTGATTTCGAGGCTCGACTAAGTTCGAATGAGGTATTGGGACTGGTTGGTAGTTTTGGTTGAGATCCCGGGGGACTCGGGCGTGTTTCAGATGCTCAACGGGTCGATTCGTGCCTTGTGAGGATTGCTGCTCTTTCTTGTGTTTTGGGACTTCATTGCGATCGCAGCTCTTTTTATGCGATCGCGTAGAAGGAATTGGAGGGGGGATAAAGTTGGCATGTACGAACGCAGTGGCAGGTCTGCGATCGCGAAGGAGGAAAATCAGACGCAGTTGGGAATGGCTTGTGCGATCGCGTGGTGTAGAGTGTGATCGCATAAGGCAGAGTTTCGGGCAACATGGTTTGGCCTATGCGATCACAGTGGACTTTATGCGATCGCATAGAGGGGCAGTACTGGGCAATGTTATATTTTAACGGGTCTTAGCTCATTTCCTTCCATTTTCTTTTGGTTTGGACGATTTTGAGGAGCTTCAAGAGTGGGTTTTCGTCAAGCATCACTAGGTAAGTAATTCCTTCATGTTTTTAAGATTAATACAAGTTATGTGCATGGATTAAACATGAAAGATTGTGGGAAAATTGAGAAATTTTGAAGAAACCTAGAAAATAGTAATTTGAATTTTCAGCCACAAATTTGAGCATGGAATTTATAGTAAATCGTATATTTGAACTAGTAAAGCCAGTGGTAGAATTTATCTTTGAGAAATTTCGAATTTCGGGCATGTGGACCCGAAGGCATTTTGGTCATGTCACTGAGCGGAGTTGGTAAATTTTATAATTTGAATTGTTGCAAATATTAGAGTATATTTTCATTGGTTTGTCGTTATTTGGATAGTTTTGGGGCGTTGTACGTCCATTGGGGTCGTCGGAAGGGCTTGGAAGCCGGTTATGGAATTTCGGATCGAGGTAAGTCTCCTTTCTAACTTTGTGAGGGGGAATTGTCCCCATAGGAGAACTAACTGAATACATGCTATTATTTGCGGGGGCTACGTACGCATGAGGTGACGGGAGTCCGTGTGTAGCTATTATTATGCCATGTCCGGGTAGTCTAAGGCCCACTAGCATGTTTTACTTGTTGTACTGGTGACCTTGTCAATAAAATATCATGTGATGATTTCAATTAGTATCTAAATCTCTGAGAAGGATAGAGTTTACTTTTCTTAATCACCTAGAAGGAGAATTGATTCTTCCGTGGATAATTGTGTTTCGGATAAACCTATCGAGTTTGGAACCCTGTCGAAATTGGCAAGTAAATCTCCAGAAAAGTTTTAACTATTATACTCATGTTTATTAAAAAGATAATTTTATCACTTCATTGAACAACTAATTTTCCTGATAAAAATGTGGTTTATTGGTGTGAATATGTGTAACGTTGGGTGCCTGAGTCGCATGTATGATTCGCGAGCACGATGACCCTGTATTTATGTATATTCATATGAGCACCTGAGTCGCAGGTATGATTCGCGAGCAGGTTAGCCTTATTATTATTATGTTGACCGCGTCGCATGATTGATTCGCGAGCGGGGAAAATAGATGCATCTATGGTTCTGGCCGTTCGACCCTCGGCAGTGCACAATTTATGTTTATGTTGGTTCGGGCCGTTGAGCCTCGTCATTGCTTGATTATGATATTTACTGCGTATTTGCTGTGATTTATACATGTTTATCGGCCTAAGGAAGTTTTAATGGCCAGTTATGAGGAAGGAGAATTTATGTGTAAAATGTGAAATAAGTCTAACGTTTCTTATCCCGGATTATGATTTAAATTGTCAACCGAAAGGAAGATGATTTAAAGTTTTAAATGTGTAACGAGTTGATATTATTTATTCCTGATTTTAATAAATTATTTATGACTGTAATGACCCGTCCAGTCGTTTTGAGCTCTAGCGCGTCGTTCATCGGTTTGAGGCCGTGAGTTGCTTCATTTCAGGTATTATGACCCGTGGGCGTGGTCGGGATTGAATTTCAAGAAGTTTACAGTTAATTTGGAAAGATTGTTCTCAATTCGGAAGCCTTAAGTTGGAAGAATCAACTAAGATTGGAATTTTGAGTAAACGACCTTCGAATCAGGATTTGAAGGTTCCTGCAGGTTCATATGATTATTTCGGACTTGGGCGTATGTTCGGATCAGGTTTTGGATAACCTGGGAGCGTTTTGACGTATATTATGGAAGATAGCATTTTAGAAGAATTTCATAAATTTGGGTTGTTAGGTATTTCAGTGTTATAAATGTCCGCTTGGGATTCCGAGTCTGGGAATAGCCCCGTACGGTGATTCTGGAGTTGGGAGCGCGATCAGAAGTGAATTCGGATGTTCGATTTTGAAGTCATTTGACTAAAGGTAGAAATTTGAAGGATTTTGAGAAATCCGATCAGAAGTGGAAATTTTGATATCGAGGTCGGAATGCGATTCCGGAAGTTGGAGCAGGTCCATAATGTTGAATATGACTTATGTGCAAAATTTGAGGTCAATCGGACAAGATTTGATAGGTTTCGGCATCGTATGTAGAAGTTAGAAATTTGTAAGTTCATAAAGTTTGAATTTTAGTGTGATTCGTGATTTCGGCGTTGTTTGATGTGATTTCGAGGCTCGACTAAGTTCGAATGAGGTATTGGGACTGGTTGGTAGTTTTGGTTGTGATCCCGGGGGCCTCGGGCGTGTTTCGGATGCTCAACAGGTCGATTCGTGCCTTGTGAGGATTGATGTTGTTTCTTGTGTTTTAGGACTTCATTGCGATCACAGCTCTTTTTATGTGATCACGTAGAAGGAATTGGAGGGGGGCTAAAGTTGGCCTATGCGAACGCAGTGGCAGGTCTGCGATCGCGAAGGAGGAAAATCAGACACAGTTGAGAATGGCTTGTGCGATCGCGTGGTGTCGAGTGCGATCGCATAAGGCAGAGTTTGGGGCAGCATGGTTTGGCCTATCCGATCGCAGTGGACTTTATGCGAGCGCATAGAGGGGCAGTGCTGGGCAGTGTTATATTTTAACGGGTCTTAGATCATTTCCTTCCATTTTCCTTTGGTTTGGACGATTTTGAGGAGCTTCAAGAGTGGGTTTTCGTCAAGCATCACTAGGTAAGTAATTCCTTCATGTTTTTAAGATTAATACAAGTTATATGCATGGATTAAACATGAAAGATTGTGGGAAAATTGGGAAATTTTGAAGAAACCTAGAAAATGGTAATTTGAATTTTTAGCCACGAATTTGAGCATGGAATTTAGAGTAAATCGTATATATGGTGTACAACCTATCATATAAGATATCTTCGAGTCTAGTTTCTAAATCTTCAAACCGTTTGTCATTTAGATATATCTACAAGGAGTTATGGGCGTTTTAACAGAAGGTGTACAACAAGGGAAAATTGTAGTAGGATGTACAACCTGCACAGCGCAAGGTACAACTCGATGAAGCTTGGGCAAATTTTTTTAAACACGAGTTTTGACCCATTTCTTTCATTTGGTTTGGACGATTTTGGAGCGCTCAAGGAGGGATTTTCACCAAGCAACACTAGGTAAGTGATTTCATCCTATTTTTGAGTCAAATATGTGATCTTACATGGATTTAGACATGGAAATTAGTAGGAAATTGGGATTTTTGGAGGAAAACCTAGAAATTTATATTTTTGGATTTTGCCATGAACTTGAGCATGAAAATTGGAGTAAATTGTATATTTGAGTTAGTAAAGCTATGAATAGAATTTAACTTCGAGAAATTTCGGAATCCGGGCACGTGGGCCCGAGGGCTTTTGGTCAATTCCTTGTGCGAAGATGGGAATTTATATAATTTGAATTGTTAAAAAATATTAGAGCATAATTTCATTGGTTTGTCATTATTTGGATAGTTTTGGGGCGTTGTGCATCCATTGGAGTCGTCAGAAGGGCTTGGAAGCCGGTTATGGAATTTCGGAGTGAGGTAAGTCTCCTTTCTAACTTTGTGAGGGGGAATTGTCCCCATAGGTGAATTAAATAAATACATGCTATTATTTGCATGGTCTACATACGCACGAGGAGACGGGAGTCCGTGCGTACCTACTATTATGCCATGTCCGGGTAGTCTAGGACCCACTAGCATGCTTTACTTGTTGTACTTGTGACCTTGTCAGTAAAATATCATGTGATGCTTTC
>ML413487.1:12354-31636 GCA_005239525.1 Nicotiana knightiana
ACGCACGAGGTGACGGGAGTCCGTGCGTAGCTACTATTATGCCATGTCCGGGTAGTCTAGGACCCACTAGCATGCTTTACTTGTTGTACTTGTGACCTTGTCAATAAAATATCATGTGATGCTTTCAATTAGTATCTAAATCTCTGAGAAGGATAGAGTTTACTTTTCTTAATCACCTAGAAGGAGAATTGATTCTTCCTTGGATAATTGTGTTTCGGATAAATCTATAGAGTTTGGAACCCTGTCGAAATTGGCAAGTAAATCTCCAGAAAGGTTTTAAATACTATTCTCATGTTTATCAAAAGGAGAATTTTATCACTTCATTGAACAATAAATTTTCCTGATAAAAATGTGGTTTAGTGGTGTGAATATGTGTAACTTTGGGTGCCTGAGTCGCATGTATGATTCGCGAGCATGATGACCCTGTATTTATGTATATTTATACGAGGACCCAACTCACAAGTATGATTCACGAGCGGGGTAGCCGTAGTATTATCTTAACCGCGTCGCATGTTCGATTCGCGAGCGGGGCAGATAGATGCATCTATGGTTCGGGCCTTTCGACCCTCGACAACGCACATTTTATTATTGTTAGTCTGCGCCGTTAGACCCTCGGCATTTTCTTGCGCATGATAATTGCTGCATATTTTCTGTAATTATTACTGTTTACTGGCCTAAGAAGTTTTAAAATTTCCAACTGAAATGACGAAGATTTAATGTGTTAAATGTAAAAGAAGTTGATATTTATTATCCCTGATTATTATTAAATTTTCCAATGATACTCATGCTTAGCATCTCAATTGGTTATACTAAACTGACTTATAGCAAGTGTCAAATTCGAACTCTCGTCACTACCTCTCTGAGGTTAGGCGGGATGCTTACTGAGTACACGTTATTTTCGTACTCGTGCTACACTTGCTGTGCATTTTTATTGCACAGGTACTTTCATAGCGACGTGGCTGGGTTGGAGACTTAGGCGAGCTGCAAAATCCAGAGTCGATCCGCAGCTGACAGAGTCTCCCTCATATTGTATTTATTTTCATTTTAAATTCCTCGTCCAATTTGTATTTCGGATAAGCTTTGTAGTATTTCTGAAATTCTTAGAATTTTCTCATGCACTTGTGACACCGGATTCTGGGTTGTGTTTGGAGTGTATTTTATAAAAATAGAATATTAAACTGTCGTATTTACTTAGCTGATTTTATTAAGTTATTATGTAATAAAGTGAAAGGTAATGATTTCAAAAATACTAAAACAGGAAATTTAGCTTAACCATTTAATGATTGGCTTGCCTGACAGTGGTGTCCGGCGCCATCACGGCCTTATGGATTTTGGGTCGTGACAACTTGGTATCAGAGCCCTAGGTTCCCTTAGGTTTCACGAGTCATGAGCCATTCTACTAGAGTCTTGCTGATTGGTACGGAGACGTCTACACTTATCATCGAGAGGCTACAGGGCTGTTAGGAGTACTTCCCTTCCTGATTCCTCATCGTGCGATTCGATTCCTTTAAGGCTTATGCCTATGTTTCTTCCTACTCAATCTTACGCGTCACGAAGCGCTGGTTATGAATCAGAATTTGAGGAACTGAAATGGTGCTACGGATAGGGTGCGTGATGTTTTCCATGCGTAATTGGTTGGGGCTATTGTTGTTGCCCTGCAGAAGAATAATATGTTGTTTCAGCTCAGTAGCTGTGTTTTTGAGAGCCTTGAGGCTATGCTCAGGTAGTGACGATGTTTTCGATTGGTTATCGCGCGGTTTTAATATGATGGTAGAATGTTTGCCTATATGTCGGGGAAATGAATGACTTGAAGGGAGATCTTCTCAGAGCGTAATTTCGAGATTTCATTATTTTAGTTCCGGCGGAGGAAGGGCAATTGGACTATGAATGTTCAACTCTGGGGGATAAAGTGATAAGACTTGGTGTTATAAAGTGAGGTGGAGTATTCACCTGTGATGTGATATCGTCGTCTTTGATCTAATAGAATGTGTTAAGTTCGCCGGTGTTATGGTTCTTCGGTTGCATTGGGTCATAGTGTTGTGAAGTGGTATTGAAGAAGCTGTTGTCATAGACCGTGGTGTGTGGTGGTTTAAGTGTTTAATGAGTATTTCTAATGAAGGCAGCTCGAGCAAGATGATTTTCGGGGAGTCAAAGTTATGGTGATATGATGGTTTAGGTGTTGCAAAGAATGATATTAAATTGAGGCCGTAATTGAGAATCATGCGATGAAGGAAGACATGTGAGAAGTGTCAGGGGGCGGCTCAATCTCTAAAATGCCAGGCATGAGAGACGGAAGTCAGGTAGTTGCTTAAAGGAATGAGTTTAACTAAAGTGAGAGAGTGGCAGTGTAGCATATGAGTTCAGTGGTAAGATAGTCGCCTATCTTGAGGAGAAGTTTGGAGTGGTTTGAGGATTTTCGTGGACGGTAATTGGGTCCACGGGCTTAAATTGAAATGTGGTTATTTCGGCGAAGATTGGATATAATAGAAAGAAGTCGCTAGGGATGAAGAAGGATTCAATATGGCGGTGAATTTGAAGATATAGTAGCGCATTTAATAGATGTCCATGAGGAGCGGACGGACTGGTAGAGTTGGTGAATGAGAACGGTCTTAGGATGAGGTATTGATGTTGTAGAGAGTGTGCAGTACAACGTCGTTGGAAGGTGTCAGTTGATGATTTCCATTGGTGGTTTATCTCCTGTGAGTAGATTAGGTTGTGCAGTTGGCAAGTGTCTGCGAGGGATTCTAGTGGCTATCCGGTAGGAGGCCGAATATGTGAATGATGCTAAATAATTTAAGTATTCATGGGATGCTAATAGGAGGACTTAGAAGAAATTGACAGATTGGTTGAGAAAGATCATGTCAGCAAAGGAGAGAGGATTTCGGTGGGGTCCAGAACGATGCAAGGAGTAGCTTCAGGCTAAGTGGGAGATTCCCACCGCCTGTGATGGGGTTGCAGGAACATCATCTCATGGGGTTGCGGATTATCAGCGTATTGGCAAGTTATTTCAGCTAAGAGGAAAGGAGTAAAAATGGTAATTGTGCATGGGATTTGATTAATATTTGCAAAAGTTGGCCCTATTGGACCAGGGTTAGGTTTTGGGAATGTTCTATGTTATTTTCAGCGTGCAGGATAGTATTGGACGAGTGAGAGAAACAAACTTCGGGTTGTAGAAAGATTATCAGGATGATATGAGACGGGTTGCGAAATTTAGGGAGCATGATCTCGTGAATCAAGGTCACTCGGGATTAGTGAGTATTGAGTTGCTATGAGTTGAATGGGGTTACTATTATTTCTGAGGCAGTTAAGAATGATTAAAAGAAGATAGATTGATTAGCCATGGTTGAAATGGCACATTTACGGCAGTGATCAGTTCCTTCGGTGTGATTGAGTAATGTGTATGGTTGTGACGGTATGTGCGAGGCTTGTCGGTCGCCGTGAGAGATTTTATTTGGAAGCATTCAAGCATTATGGCCTGTCATGGGTGGGAAGACCCCGAAAGTGTTGTGGTGGTATAGACTACTACTTATGGATTTTCATGTATGGTGATTGTGGGAATTCACTCGTGTGTTGTGGTGGTTCTCTCGAATTGAGGTACGTAAAGGGTTTTTATATGATGAAGTGTTCACCTATTAGTGGTTCAGGAGTTATGATGGAATTCTTTTGCAATCTCATATTGGCATGTTAGGTGCAGTAAGCAGTACGTAATTAGAAGTAAAGATCAAGATTGCGTTTCGGTGTTGGAAAGGATGTCATGAGCTCGGATGAGCAAGAAAAAGTGATTTGGAAATCCAAAGTAAGTTGGTGTTATCATCAGTATCACCTGAGATCGATATTTGGTGGAAGAGGTTTTGCATCGTAGTTATGGGTTCTTGATTTATTTTACAACGTTAGTATGGCCAGTGGTGGATGTGCATACTTGCTACCTTGTGTGGAAGGTCGTGGGAGCGTGACCACGAGATGATCGTATGAGTGTGACATGTAGTCACTTAATGGATTGAAGATTTGGACTGAGTATAAAGAAGTGTAATATTGCTTGTTTGAAAATTATGCTTGGAGGGCGTTCGGTTCATTCGGTTGTGGATTGTAGGGTGTTTGTCTCGGCTATGATGGTTGTCCTTGCGTATTATGAGAGGAAGTGGGTTAATATGGACCCAGGTAAAAGCTATTAGCATAGTTCGGTGCGATCAGAATCAGCTTGAAATGTGTGAATGGGTTTAAACAGGATTATGGGCTTTATGTGAGGCAGATGTGTTCATTTCAGTATAGCGCTCCTCAAGGAGTGGTGTTGGAATATCAGATGATTGTTCCGTCTTCGTCAAATTCATGTAATATTATGATTGTGCGTGTGAGTTGTGAAACGGCTTGATAATTTCTTATGTGTTGAGGTCCCGCGTAGTGGCGATGTTATGTGAGAAGGATAGCTCTTGAGATCCAGAGTATATATATATATCGCACCTCAGTTGTGCTTAAGTTTTGGTAGCATATGGCTTTATCAGTCTCCCCAGGATGGTATTATTCACTTAGCGTTCTTGTGACCGGTATTCAGTATTTTTGTGGTAATGAGGAACTTAGCTCGGTGTGTATATCCTTATGTAAATTCCATATGTGGATCGAGTGGCACGCCGCCACGGGTATGTTATTTGGATCGGGTTGCACGCCACAACAGTGTGATGATGAGTAAGGTTCCTATATTTATTTTTCTTGTGTTTTACTTTCTATTTTCCGAGAAGAGTTCATATTAGTTGCGTGAGTTGAGTAGTCCCTTCCTGAGTCATTTCTTTATGTATCATGTTCGATTTGTAGCCTATTGGCGCATTATGGCATCGTATGAGATTTTTGGTCATGTCTGGGATGATTTGTGTCTGAACAGTTCATACTGGGTGAGACGAGATTATTAAATTAGGGATCAGGGCGATAAGGTTATGCGGAATATATTAAAGAACAATGACCCTTATTTGGTTCGTAATGAGATGAGGATCTAAGTCAAGAGGAGAGACCCAATGTTTGGTTAACTCTACAATTGGTTAGGAATTTCTACTCCGTTGTGGTGGTATCGTCAGCATTATAGCAGGATGTATGTATGTATATTATAAGGTGCATTGGGAGCATCAGATTCGTAGAATTTTGGCTGTTAAGGTTCAGGGAATGTCATGGTGGCTAGATGATGAATTATGCGGTGCATGGTGCTGATTAGGCAAACGTGCCCATTCGTGTTCTGGCACGTCGTGTGGTAGTTAGTACGGTGTTCATATATTAGAAACAGTCTGGCAGAGAATTTCAAGTGTTGGAACTGGGTTCTGAGCTTATTGTATGGATAAAAGAGGATATCTTCAGATTTGATCAACAAAATGTGCTCAACTGGGTTGTGGTAGCACGGGCAGGTGCACTAGGTGTTAAACAGTGATTTCAGATAACTCCATAGCAGTTCTTGGCACGTTCAAGGACGAATGTATGTTTAAGTGGGAGAGAATGTAATGACCCGACCGGTCGTTTTGAACTCTAGCGCGCCGTTTAGCAGTTTGAGGTCATGAGCAGCTTTACTTCAAGTATTATGACTTGTAGGTGTGGTCGGGACTGAATTTCAGGAAGTTTGGAGTCAATTTAAGAAGAAAATTATCAATTCGGAAGCCTTAAGTCGGAAGAATCAACTAAGATTGGAATTTTGAGTAAACGACCTCCGAATCAGGATTTGAAGGTTCCAGCGGGTTCGTATGATGAATTCGGACTTGGGCGTATGTCCGGATAGAGCTTTGGATAACCCGGGAGCGCTTCAGCGCATATTATGGAAGATAGCATTTTAGAAGAATTTCATAAATTTGGGTTCTAAGGCATTTCAGTGTTATAGATGTTCGTTTGGGATTCCGGGTCTGGGAATAGTTTCGTATGGTGATTCTGGAGTTGGGAGCGCGATCGGAAGTAAATTCGGATGTACGTAGGTCATTTTGAAGTCATTTAGCTAAAGATAGAAATTTGAAGGTTTTTGAGAAGTTTGACCGAGAGTTTGACTTTTTGATATCGGGGTCGGATTCCATTCTGAAAGTTGGAGCAGGTCCGTAATGTCGAATATGACTTGTGTGCAAACTTTGGGGTCAATCGGACGTGATTGGATAGGTTTCGGCATCGGATGTAGAAGTTTGAAATTTCAAAGTTCATAAAGCTTGAATTGGAGTGTGATTCATGATTTTGACGTTGTTTGATGAGATTTGAGGCATCGAGCAAGTTCGTATCATGTTTTGGGTCATGTTGGTATAATTGGTTAAGATCGCGAGGGCCTCGGGTGGATTTCGGAAGGCTAACGGAATGGACTTGGGGCCAAAATAGCTGCTGAAATTTCTGCTGCAAATCTGTTTTGGACAGTAACTGATGATCCAAAGAGCTAACTTTGGAAACGTCTATATCAAAATCTATAAGGACTCTGAAACTTTGCAAAACATAAAAGTTGTAGTCCTTGCATTCTAGTTTCTATAAAGTTAAACCATTCATGATTTGGACGTTTTATCAGAAGGTTATGATCGATTGAAGATGGCTGGTGGAGCAGTTTCGATAGAATTTTCTGATGCATGGAGCCGACTTTATAAACTCATATCTCGGAATATATAAAGAGTTATATGCTGTAAAACCTATGAAATTAAATATCTTCGAGTGCAGTTTGTAAATCTTCAAACCATTTGTCATTTTGATATTTCTACAAGGAGTGATGGGCGTTTTAACAGAAGGTGTACAACAAGGGAAAATTGTAATAGGATGTACAACCTACACAGCGCAAGGTACAACTCGATGAAGCCTGGGCAGATTGTTTTAAACACGAGTTTTGCCCATTTCTTTCATTTGGTTTGGACTATTTTGGAGAACTCAAGGAGGGATTTTCACCAAGTAACACTAGGTAAGTGATTTCTTCCTATTTTTGAGTTAAATTTTTGATCTTACATGGATTTAGACATGAAAATTAGTAGGAAATTGGGATTTTTGGAGGAAAACCTAGAAATTAGTATTTTTGGATTTTACCATGAATTTGAGCATGAAAATTAGAGAAAATTCTATATTTGAGTTAGTAAAGCTATGGGTAGAATTTATCTTCGAGAATTTTCGGAATCCGGGCACGTGGGCCCGAGGGCATTTTTGTTAATTCCTTGAGCGGAGATGGGAATTTACATAATTTGAATTGTTAACAAATATTAGATTATAATTTCTTTGGTTTGTCATTATTTGGATAGTTTTGGGGCGTTGTGCATCCATTGGAGTCGTCGGAAGGGCTTGGAAGTCGGTTATGGAAGTTCGGAGCGAGCTAAGTCTCCTTTCTAACTTTGTGAGGGGGTATTATCCCCATAGGTGAACTAAGTAAATACATGTTATTGTTTGCGGGGGCTACGTATGCACGAGGTGACGGGAGTCCGTGCGTAGCTACTATTATACCATGTCCGGGTAGTCTAGGACCCACTAGCATGCTTTACTTGTTGTACTTATGACCTTGTCAGTAAAATACCATGTGATGCTTTCAATTAGTATCTAAATCTCTCAGAAGGATAGAGTTTACTTTTCTTTATCACCTAGAAGGAGAATTGGTTCTTCCTTGGATAATTGTGTTTCGGATAAATCTATAGAGTTTGGAACCCTGTCGAAATTGGCAAGTAAATCTCCAGAAATGTTTTAATTACTATTCTCATGTTTATTAAAAGGAGAATTTGATCACTATATTGAACAACAAATTTTCCTGATAAAAATGTGGTTTATTGGTGTGAATATGTGTAACTTTGGGTGCCTGAGTCGTATGTATGATTCGCAAGAAGGATGACCCTGTATTTATGTATACTTATACGAGGAGCCGAGTCGCAGGTATGATTCGCGAGCGGTGTAGCCCTAGTATTATGTTAATCGCGTCGCATGTTCTACTCGCGAGGGGGGAAGATAGATGCATCTATGGTTCGGGTCGTTCGACCCTCGGCAGTGCACATTTTATTATTGTTGGTCCGCGCCGTTTGACCCTCGGCATTTTCTTGCGCATGATGATTGCTGCATATTTTCTGTAATTATTACTGTTTACTGGCCTAAGAAGTTGTAAAATTTCCAACTGAAATGACGAAGATTTAATGTGTTAAGTGTGAAAGAAGTTGATATTTATTATCCCTTATTATTATTAAATTTGCCTATGATACTCATGCTTAGCATCTCACTGGATTATACTAAACTAACTTATAGCAAGTGTCAAATTCGAACTCTCGTCACTACCTCTATGAGGTTAGGCGGGATACTTACTGAGTACACGTTGTTTTCGTACTCATGCTACACTTGCTGTGCATTTTTATTGCACAGGTACTTTCATAGGGATGTGGCTGGTTTGGAGACTTAGGCGAGCTGCATCATCTGGAGGTGATTCGCAGCTGACAGAGTCTCCCTCATATTGTATTTATTTCATTTTAAATTCCTCGTCCAATTTGTATTTCGGACAAGCTTTGTAGTATTTGTGAAATTCTTAGAATTTGCTCATGCACTTGTGACACCGGGTTCTGGGGTGTGTTTGGGGTGTATTTTATAAAAATGGAATATTAAAATGTCTGTCACGACCTAATTTACCCTCCGAAAGGTATCGTGACGGCACTTAGTCTCTATGACTAGGTAAGCGTAAAATTTGCGGAAAATGACAGAATCAATTAAACAAAGCCAGAAAATAAGGAACTCAAATAGACATAACGTGGCTGCTCAGCATATACATTTACTTCCCAAAACCAGGAATGTCACCATAATCACAAGCTCTGAGCTAAATGTAGCTCTATACAATGAAACAGTGGAAAGCTCCCGGATCTCAGTCCGTAGTCCCAATTTAAATATGCTATGCAGTACCGGGGCAAAGCTCCCGGATCTCTGTCCGTAGTCCCAATTTAAATATGCATTTCAGTATAGGGGGAAAGCTCCCGGATCTCGGTCCGTAGTCCCAATTTAATTATGAAATGCAGTACAGGAGGAAAGCTCCCGGATCTCGGTCCGTAGTCCCAATTTAAATATGCAACGCAGAAGTATGTCAAATTATGGCTCAACTAAACAGTCCAGGAAGAACGACTGGTAAGAATAGAGTCAAAACTACCTACGCCTGATGTGACTAGTAGTAAATAAGGAGAAATAAAGTCAGAACAGGTAGGCATGCTTACAGTTAGGCTATCTACTCAATTAAGATAGGAAACAGTAATATATGAATGAAAATGAGTGTTTGCATGGGAGTAAAAATAGGATTTTAGCAACAATGACCCGTGTACGCACCGTCACCTCGCGTACACGGCGTCCACATAACAAAATCAGTATAAAATGCCTAAGGGGAAGTCCGCAACACAGAATTAGGCAAGCCACTTACCTGGACTGCGCTAATCAACACAATACCAAGCTCTTGCCACGAGTATCTGACTCCGGGTAGCCCAAATCTATTCAAATTGATTGCATGGTGTAAATATCACTTCAAGGGAAAAAAATCGCTATTATCTATAAGCTAATACGCGAAATTAGGAAATTCGCCCAAAAAGTCCCCCGGGCCCACATCTCGCAATCGGGGAAAATTTATATTTCCCGAACACCCATTCGCTCATGAACCCACTCGAATAAGAATCAACAAAATCCGACGTCTAAATCTTCCTAAATCCTCATATTTCTACTTGGGAAGATTTCATCCTATTTCCATGGTTTTCATCCAATTTCCTTGATTAGATTGAGGAAAATGATAGGTATTAATGATATATAAAGGGATTAAGGTTAGAAGACGTTACCTATGATCCTCCTTTTCAAATCCCACTGAAAATCGCCAAGTTCCGAGCTCACAATCGACTTTAGAATTATGAAATTCAAACCCTCAGATTTTTTATATAAACTACCTAGACATTTCGCACCTGCGACACTGGGATCGCATCTGCAGTGCCGCACCTGCGAAAACCCAATCGCAGGTGCGGAAATTCATTAAGTGGCCTTGGGTCGCACCTGCGGCACACCTTTCGCACCTGCGTGCTCGCACCTGCAGAAATACCATCGCAGGTGCGGAAATTCATATAATGGCCTAGGGTCGCACCTGCGGCTCCCTCTTCGCACCTACGTGTCCTCCTGCGAAAATACCATCGCAGGTGCGAGACACCAGAACCAGAATTGTTCAGCTGTTCTCAATTCTTAAAACTACCCGTTGGGCATCCGAAACAACCCCGAGGCCCTCCGGGACCTCAACCAAACCTACGAGCTGACCCTAGTACCTTGTTCAAACTTGATCGAGCCTTAAAAACACATCTCATAACATCAAAATCATAAATTATGCATAGATTCAAGCCTAAGAACTTAGGAAATTTCTAAAACTCACATCTGACGCCGAAACACGTCTAAACTCATCCGAATGACCTCAAATTTTGCACCCAGGTCATAAACAACATTACGGACCTGCTATCGCTTTGGAAAATCCATTCCGAGTCCGATATCAAAATCTCACCTATCGGCCGAAATCGCCGAAATTGTAACTTTCGCCAATTCAAGCCTAAATCCACAACCGACCTCGAAAACACATTCCGAGTACGCTCCTAACCCCGAAATCACCCAACGGAGATAACGGAGTCGACGAAATTCCATTCCGGATCTGTCTTCACACAACTCTAGCTACGGCCAGATTTTTAAAGCTAAATTCCACATTTATGGACTATGCATCAAAAATCACCCCGGATTTCATCACTCAACGCTCCGACAAGTTCCAATAACATAAATAGATATGGTAGAAGCGGTAAATAGGGGATCGGGGTGCAAATTCTTAAAACGACCGACCGGGTCGTTACATCCTCCCCCTCTTAAGAAAATCGTTCGTCCTCGAACGAGCGTAGAAACATACCTGGAGCTGGGAAAAGATGAGGGTACTGACTTCGCATATCCGGCTCGGTCTCCCAAGTCGCCTCCTCGACTGGCTGACCCCTCCACTGAAATTTTACTGACGTAATATCCTTTGACCTGAGCTTCCTGACATGCCTGTCCAATATAGCCACATGCTCCTCAACATATGATAGATCCTTGTCCAATTGGAGTTAGCCGAAATCCAAGACATGATTTGGGTCACCGTGATAATTCTGGAGCATGGAGACGTGGAACACCGGATGAACCCCTGCTAGGTTGGGAGGCAGGGCTAGCTCATAAGCAACATCCCAACACGTCGTAGGCGATAAATCTTGGACTCAGCTTGCGTTTCTTCCCGAACCTCATGACGCCCATCATAGGCGATACCGAAGCAAAACCCGATCACCAGCCATAAATGCCAAGTCACGAACCTTCCAGTCTTCTGCCTGGACTGAGCTATGCAAAGTCTCTCCTGAATCACCTTCACCTTGTCCAGGGCATCCTGAACCAAGTCTGTACCCAACAATCAGGCCTCGTCTGGCTCAAACCATCCAACGGGAGACCTGCACCTCCTACCATAAAAAGCCTCATACGGCGCCATCTGAATGCTGGACTGGTAGCTGTTGATGTAAGCAAACCCTGCAAGAGGAATGTATCGATCCCATGACCCTCCAAAATCCATCACACAGGCACGGAGCGTATCCTCGAGAATCTGAATCATGTGCTCGGGCTGCCCGTCTGTCTGAGGGTGAAAAGTTGTGCTCAACTCTACCCTGGTGCCTAACTCCTGTTAAACGGCTCTCCAGAACCGTGAAGTGAATTGTGTACCTCTGTCTGAAATGATAGATACTGGAATACTGTGAAGGCGAACAATCTCTCTGATATAAATCTCAAGCAACCTCTCCGATGAATATGTAGTCAGCACTGGAAGGAAATGGGTTGATTTGGTCAGCCGATCCATAATCACCCAAATATCATCATGCTTCCTTAAAGTCCGAGGATGTCCAATCACAAAGTCCATGGTGATCCGCTCCCACCTCCACTCTGGAAGCTCAATCTGCTGAAGTAACCCTCCCGGTCTCTAATGCTCACATTTGACTTTCTGACAGTTGAGACACTTGGCTACAAACTCTGCTATATCCTTCTTCATCCTTCGCCACCAATAGTGGTGTCTCAAATCCTGCATCTTCGCAGTACCCGGATGGGTAGAATACCGCGAACTATGGGCCTCCTCAAGAATCAACTCCTGAAGCCCATCCACATTGGGCACACAGATACGGCCCAGCATCCTCATCACCCCGTGATATCCTATAGCCACATCTATGGCATCACCCCGCCGGAATCTGTCCTGAAGAACCAAAAGGTGGGGATCATCATATTAGCGCTCTCTGATACGGTCATGAAGGGAAGATCGAGTAACCACACAAGCTAATACCTGGCAAGGCTCAGAAAGATCCAATCTCACGAACTGACTGGCTAAGGACTGAACATTTAAGGCTAAAGGCCTTTCAGCTGCATGAAGGTATGCCAAACTCTCCGCCAGGCGACTCAAGGCGTCGGCCACCACATTGGCCTTCCCCGGGTGGTATAATATAGTGATGTCATAGTCCTTTAGCAACTCCAACCACCTACGCTAGCGCAAATTTAGATCCTTCTGCCTGAATATGTGCTGCAAACTCCGGTGATCCGTGAATATCTCATAGGGAACACCATATAAATAATGACGCCATATCTTCAGGGCGTGAACAATCGTTGCCAACTAGAGATCATGAACAGGGTAGTTTTTCTCATGGACCTTCAACTGTCTGGACGCGTAGGCAATCACCCTACCGTCCTGCATCAACACCGATCCCAAGCCAATCCTCGAAGCATCACAATAAACTGTATAGGACCCTGAACCGGAAGGCAAGACCAACACAGGAGTTGTAGTCAGGACTGTCTTGAGCTTCTGAAAGCTCTCCTCACACTCCTCAGTCCATATAAAAGATGCACCCTTCTGCGTCAGTCTGGTCATAGGCGCTGAAATGGATGAAAATCCTTCCACAAAACGGCGATAATACCCAGCCAAACTAAGGAAACTGCGGATCTCAGTAGCGGTGGACGGTCTAGGCCAACTCTGAACCACCTCCACCTTCTTAGGATCTACCTTGATCCCATCCGAAGACACCATGTGGCCTAGGAATGCCACAGAATCAAGCCAAAATTCACACTTAGGAAACTTGGCATACAACTTCTTCCCCCTCAATGTCTGAAGCACTGTCCTCAAGTGCTGCTCATGGTCCTCCTAGGACCTAGAATATACCAGAATGTCATCAATGAAAACAATGACGAAAGTATTAAGATACAGTCGAAATATGTTGTGCATCAGGTGCATTAAGGATGTTGGGGCATTGGTCAGCCCAAATGACATAACATGGAACTCGTAGAGGCCATATCTGGTCCTAAAGGCAGTCTTCGAGATATCCGATCCCCGAATCTTCAACTGATGATAACCGGAATGTAGATCAATCTTGGAGAACACCATATCACCCTGTAACTAGTCAAATAGATCATCAATGCGAGGCAATGGGTACCTGTTCCTCACTGTCACCTTATTCAGCTGCCGGTAGTCAATACACATACGCATCGAGCCATCATTTTTCTTCACAAATAATACCGAAGTGCCGAAAGGTGATACACTGGGACTGATGAATCCCTTCTCAAGCAACTTCTGTAACTGCTCCTTCAACTCCTTCAACTAAGGAGGGGCCATGCAATAAGGAGGAATGGAAATGGGTTGAGTGCCTGGCAACAAGTTAATGCCGAAATCAATGTCTCTATCGGGTGGCATACCCGGAAGATCAGCTGGAAATACATCAGAATAGTCCCTGCCAACTGGAACTGACTCAACTGTAGGGGTCTCAGTACTAACATCTCTCACATAAGCTAAATATGCATCACACCCCTTTCCAACCATCCGCTAAGCCTTAAGAAAAGAAATGACTCGGCGGGGAGTATACTCCAAGGAACCTCTCCACTCTAACCTCGGAAATCCTGGCATAGCCAGCGTCACGGTCTTGGAGTGTCAATCAAGAATACCATAATAGGGAGACAGCCAGTCCATACCCAATATAACATCGAAATCTACCAGACAAAGTAGCAGCAAATCAGCTTTGGTCTCAAAACCACTGATAGTAATCAAACATGACTGATATACGCGGTCCACAACAAGAGAATCTACCACCGGAGTTGAAACATAAACAGGGGAACTCAAGGAGTGTCGGGCTATCCCCAAATGTGAAGCGAAATAGGAAGACACATATGAATATCTAGAGCCTGGGTCAAATAATACCGATGCATCCCTATGACAAATGGGAACAATAGCTCTAATGACTGAATCTTAAGCCATGGCCTCGGACCGGGCCGAAAGAGCATAGTACCTGGTCTGGCCTCCCCCTCTAGGGTGACCTCAACCTCCCCGACCTCCACCTCGAGCTTCCTGAGGTGGTGGAGTAGCAGCTCGGGCTGGAAGAATAGCTGGAGGACCTAGTGGAAGACGTGGAGCCTGATAAATCTGAGGGGGTGCACCCTAATAAGTATGAGGTGGTGCGCCCCTCCTCGCTCTAGGGAAATCTCTCATCATAAGATGAGGGTCTCCACACTCAAAGCAACCCCTCGGAAGATGTGGTGGCCGCTGCTGACTCTGAACTGGCCTGCTGGGCTGGCCAATGATAGCACCTCGAGCATGAGGCACCTGAGATACTAGTGGTGCATAATAAGGCTCCTGAGGTCTAGGAGGAGCTGGAATACTGCTGGCTGCTGGGAGAGCTGAATGAACAGGGCGACTCACAAAACCCCTACCATAGTGTGTTGCTGGTGCACTGGCTCCTGAAAAATGGCCAGTCTCTCGAGACCTCTTGGCCTCTCTCTCCTCCCTGTCCCGGGCTAACATAGTCTCAATCCTCCAGGCAATACTCATGGCCTACTGGTAAGTAATATCGGTCTCCAGCTCTCTTGCCATGCTAGTCCGAAAGCTAGGGTGGAGTCCCTCAATAAAGCGCTGAACCCTCTCTCTAACAATGACAACTAAAGCTGGTGCATAGCGAGCCAAATCGCTGAAACTGAATGCATACTCTGACACAGTCATGGCACCCTGGCGTAGCTGCTCAAACTCTGCACTCCATGCATCCCTGAAGCTCTCAGGGACAAACTCAAGTAAGAAAATCTCGGAAAACTGAGCCCAAGTAAGTGAAACTGCCTCGTCCGGGCTACTAAGCTCAAAAGCACGCCCCCACCGATAAGCTGCTCCCCTCAGCTGGAAAGCAGTGAAAGAAACCCCCACTCGTCTCCATAATACTGATAGTGGGTAGAATGCGATGACACCCCTCAATAAAACCCAGGGCGTCATCCGAAGCTAGTCCGCAGAACTCAGGTGGGTGGTACTTCTTGTACCTCTCAAGTCGGAGCTGCTCTGCCTCAGGAACAGCTATCCTAGTCTCATGCTGAGCTGGAGCTGCTGGGGGCATAGGAATATACTCTGGGACCTGCCCAATATGAACTCTCTGCTCGGGAGTACGGGCCGCGGGATTCTGTGTCCCTCCTCCGGCCTGGGATGTAGCTGGAGCTATCGGGAGTAGACCCGCCTGAGATAGAGTACTGAAGGCACTCAAGAACTGGGCCAATGTCTTCTGGAGGTCTGGAATAATAGTAGGGAACTCATGTGCCCCTCCAACTGTAGTTGTTGGGGGCTCCTCTGCCTCTTCTCTAGTCGTGCTCGGGCTACACTGCGTGCTCGACCCCTGCCCCGACCCCTACCTCTGGTGGCTCTGAGTGAGGGCTCGGGTGCCGGGTCATCAGTACGTCTGGTATGGGTACGAACCATTTGCAAGCAAGAATAGAATAGAGTTTAAGAATTTTATGACAGCAACTAGCACAATAAGAAATTCTAAAGAATTTGATTGTTCTTAACAGTTACATAGCCTCTCGAAGATAGATATGGACGTCTCCGCACCGATCCGCGAGACTCTAATAAACCGGCTTGTGACTTGTGACTCCTATGAACCTAGACGCTCTGATACCAAATTGTCATGACCCAATTTACCCTCCGAAAGGTATCGTGACGGCACTTAGTCTCTATGACTAGGTAAGCCTAAAATTTGCGGAACATGACAGAATCAATAAAACAAAGCCAGAAAATAAGGAACTCAAATAGACATAACGTAGTTGCTCAGCATATACATTTACTTCCCAAAACCCGGAATGTCACTATAGTCACAAGCTCTGTGCTAAATGTAGCTCTATACGATGAAACAGTGGAAAAATATACAAGTCTTCTATGCCTATACTATAGTAGAAGGGGACTCGTGGGATTCTGCGGACGCGGCAGAATTACCTCGCGGTCTCCTAGTTGCTGCTAGACGACTCCTAGCCACGATACTTGGTGCTAGTGCCTGGATCTGCACATAGGGAAAACATGCGCAGGAAAGGGCGTGAGTACTCCACATTTGGTACTCCGTAAGTACCAAGCCTATCCCCAGTCAAGTAGTGATGAGGTCAGGTTGAGGCCCTACTGAGTTTGTAAAACAAGTCAATATACAATTTTTAAAACAGTGAAAAATAGATAAGCAATGATAAACATTAACGAAAATGGAAAGATTAATAACATAATAAAGCCCTCGGCTCGGCATAGCATATATCTTAACAGTAAATGTGCAATGCAGTACACGGGGAAAGCTCCCGAATATCAGTACGTAGTCCCAGGTTAAATATGCTATGCAGTACGGGGGGAAAGCTCTCGGATCTCTGTCCGTAGTCCCAATTTAAATATGCATTTCAGTACAGGGGGAAAGCTCCCGGATCTTGGTACGTAGTCCCAATTTAAATATGCATTTCAGTACAGGGGGAAAGCTCCCGGATCTTGGTACGTAGTCCCAATTTAAATATGAATGCAGTACAGGGGGAAAGCTCCCGGATCTCGGTTCGTAGTCCCAATTTAAATATGCAACGCAGAATTATGTCAATTATAGCTCAACTAAACAGTCCAGGAAGAACGACTGGTAAGAATAGAGTCAAAACTACCTACGCATGATGTGACTAGTAGCAAATAAGGAGAAATCAAGTCAGAACAGGTAGGCATGCTTACAGTTAGGCTATCTACTCAATTAAGGGAAACAGTAATATATGAATGAAAATGAGTGTTTGCATGGGAGTAAAAATAGGACTTTAGCAACAATGACCCGTGTACGCACTCGTCACCTCGCGTACACGGCGTGCACATAACAAAATCAGTATAAAATGCCTAAGGGGAAGTCCCCAACACAGAATTAGGCAAGCCACGTACCTGGACTGCACTAATCAACTCAATACCAAGATCTTGCCACGAGTATCTGACTCCGGGTGGCCCAAATCTATTCAAATCGATTGCAGTGTGTAAATGCCACTTCAAGGGAACATAATTGCTAATTATCTATAAGCTAATACGCGAAATTAGGAAATTCGACCAAAAATTTCCCCGGGCCCACATCTCGGAATCGGGTAAAATTTATATTTCCCGAACACCCATTCGCTCATGAACCCACTGGAACAAGAATCAACAAAATCCGACGTCTAAATCTCCCTAAATCCTCAGATTTCTACTTGGGAAGATTTCATCCCATTTCCATGGTTTTTCATCCAATTTCCTTGATTAGATTGAGGAAAATGATAGGGATTAATGATATATAAAGGGATTAAGGTTAGAAAACGTTACCTATGATCCCCCTCTTTAAATCCCACTAAAAATCGCCAAGTTCCGAGCTCACTATCGACTTTGGAATTATGAAATTCAAACCCTCGAATGTTTTATATAAACTGCCCAGACATTTCGCACCTGCGACACTGGGATTGCATCTGCGGTGCCGCACCTGCGAAAACCCAATCGCAGGTGCGGAAATTCATTAAGTGACCTTGGGTCGCACCTGCGGCACACCTTTTGCACCTGCGTGCCCACACCTGCGGAAATACCATCACATGTGCGGAAATTCATATAATGGCGTTGGGTCGCACCTGCGGCTTCCCCTTCGCACCTGCGGAAATACCATCGCAGGTGCGAGACACCAGAACCTGAATGGTTCAGCTGTTCTCAATTCACAAAATTCACCCGTTGGGCATCCGAAACAATCCTGAGGCTGCTCGAGACCTCAACCAAACCTACAAGCTGACCCTAGTACCTTGTTCAGACTTGATCGAGCCTTAAAAACACATCTCATAACATCAAAATCATCAATTATGCATAGATTCAAGCCTAAGAACTTAGGAAATTTCTAAAATTCACATCCGACGCCGAAACACGTCTAAACTCATACAAATGACTCAAATTTCTCACACATGTCATAAACGACATTACGGACCTGCTGTCGCTTTCGGAAATCCATTCCGATTCTGATATCAAAACCTCATCTATCGGCCTAAATTGCCGAAATTCTAACTTTCGCCAATTCAAGCCTAAATCCAAAACCGACCTCGAAAACACATTCCGAGCACGCTCCTAACCCCGAAATCATCCAACAAAGCTAACGGAGTCGACGGAATTCCATTCCGGATCCGTCTTCATGCAGCTCTAGCTACGGCCATATTTCTAAAGCTAAATTCCACATTTATGGACTATGCGTCCAAAATCACCCCGAATTTCATCACTCAACGCTCCGACAAGTTCCAATAACATAAATAGACATGGGAGAAGCGGTAAATAGGGGATTGGGGTGCAAATTCTTAAAAAGACCAACCGGGTCGTTACATTGTCGTATTTACTTAGCGGATTTTATTAAGTTATTATGTAATAAAGTGAAAGGTAATGATTTCAAAAATGCTAAAACATGAAATTTAATTTAACCATTTAATGATTGGCTTGCCTGACAGTGGTGTCCGGCGCCATCACGAAATTTTGGATTTTGGGTCGTGACAATGACATTCATGTTAGTGTCTCACTTGAATATACTAAATTGACCTCTAGCAACTATCTGATTCGACCTCTCGTCACTACCTCTTTGAGGCTAGACGGGTGACATACTGAGTACACGTTGTTTTCGTACTCATGTTACACTTGTTGTGCATTTTTATTGCACAGGTACTTTCATAGCGACGTGGTTGGTTGGAGACTTAGGCGAGCTGTATAATCCGAGGCGAACCGCAGTTGATGAAGTCTTCCTCAAATTGTATTTATTTCCAGTTTAAATTCCAGTGTCCAATTTGTATCCCGAACAAGCTTTGTAATGGTTGTATAAATTCTTAGAAATTGCTCATGCACTTGTGACACCAGGTTCTGGGATGTGTGTGGGATATATTTGCTAAAATAGAATATTTAAACCGTTGTATTTTTTTAATGGATTTTATTCAGTTATTATGTAATAAAGTGAAAGTTAATGATTTTCATAAATGCTAAAACAGGAAAATTTCACTTAACTATTTGATGATTGGCTTGCCT
>ML413488.1:666-12997 GCA_005239525.1 Nicotiana knightiana
TATAACCTACTCAGATGCATCGTTGAATTATATATACGTTATAGTATTACAGTGAAGTGTGTGTGTGTGTGTGTGTGTGTGTATGTGTGTGTATATACATGAAGTGCTAGTAACACAGGGTCGGGTTATAGTATATGATACTGTATAACCTACTCAGATGCATCGTTGAATTATATATACGTTATAGTATTACAGAGAAGTGTTTGTGTGTGTGTGTGTGTGTATATATATATACATGAAGTTCTAGTAACACAGGGTCGGGTTATAGTATATGATACTGTATAACCTACTCAGATGCATCGTTGAATTATATATACGTTATAGTATTACAGAGAAGTGTTTGTGTGTGTGTGTGTGTGTATATATATATACATGAAGTTCTAGTAACACAGGGTCGGGTTATAGTATATGATACTGTATAACCTACTCAGATGCATCGTTGAATTATATATACGTTATAGTATTACAATAAAGTGTCTATGTGTGTGTGTGTGTGTGTGTGTGTGTGTGTGTGTATATATATATACATGAAGTTCTAGTAACACAGGGTCGGGTTATAGTATATGATACTGTATAACCTACTCAGATGCATCGTTGAATTATATATACGTTATAGTATTACAGAGAAGTGTTTGTGTGTGTGTGTGTGTGTATATATATATATATATAAAAGCACGCTTAGTTGTACAATTTTAACTACATATATAGCATGTTAGAGTATATTTTAGTGTATTCATCTCTTGTATTACAAAAGTGTTAACGGATTACATTTATATTATTTAGATAGTATGATATTTAATTTTGATCAATGTTGACCTAAAAAGATACCAACTTTGGTCGTTTTTTATACAGAAATCAAAATTAGCGACCAAAGTTGGCCGCTAAATATAAATCAGATTTATTTTATATTTTAAAATATTTAAAATAATAACATAATTGTTAAACGTTAGAACTGGGTCCCAGATTAGCGACCAAAATTGGTCTCTATCTGCTTCCCATTTATTAAGCGACCAACTTTGGTCGCTAANAACTTTGGTCGCAAATTTTAAATTATATTTATTTATATTTTATAATTTTTTTTAAATAATAATATAATTAATAAAATTTTATATTTGGGTCCCAGATTAGCGACCAAAGTTGGTCTCTATTTTCTTCCACTTCCATTAGCGACCAACTTGGTCGCTTATATGAAATTTTATTTATTTAAATTTTATAATTTTTTAAAACAATAATATAATTATTAAAAATTTTATAACTGGGTCCCACTTTGGCGGCCAAAGTTGGTCGCTAATTTTAATATTTCTTTGACCAAGAAAGTCTAACTAGTCCGGTCAACATTTTGACCATATTATCGACCAAATAGCGACCAACTTTGGTCGCTAATTTATTTACAATTATTTTTTAATTATTTTATCCAATTTAGCGACCAACTTTGGTCGCTTTTTTTTATAAACCAATTTTGATCGCAAATTTTTGGTCGTTTTTTGCTGGATTTTTAGCAGTGTCATACGAGCAATACAAAAATGACAACCAACAATTAATGTGTTTTAATGTTTGACTTTTATGCAAGTATATCAGAAAGCTACACAAAATAATGTTGGAATTTATTAAAAAGGTAACCAAGCTCCCTTTCTGCTTCTGATGTGAAAGCTAGTTTCTTTTTCTAACTTTTTGGTTCCTCCATCCTCATGAATAACGTTATTAGCATGTTAATGCAACATCAGGTCAATATCTTGACAATTCATTTCTGTTTCCACTCCTACGAGAAGCTACATTTTTCTCACTCTCCAAAATTGTTTCTGCTTCTTGATCAAACAGGCTATTAGTGTTCTTGACAAAGATAAGAAAAGTTACATAAACTTACCTTTTGTGCTTGCATCTTAAGGAAACTGAACCTATGGATTTCTCAATTACCTTTTGTGGGAAATCCTTTGATGCATGTCTCAATCATATTTGTCTGTTATCTGTTGATTCTCTACTGTTGATCATCCTGTTAGCTGTACTAGCTTGTAATATAGCATCATTGAGGAAGTTTTTATGTCGGTCAAAATGTAATGGAGCTTCTAAGTTATCGATTTCGTCAGCCATTGTTAATGGATGTTTGGGCTTAGGAAACATAGCCTTGGGAGCATGGAAGCTTAAACAGCAACTCCATGATCAAGAAAATGAGACTTTTCTGCCTCTACATCGATGGATCGTGTTTCTTGTCCATGGAATTACATGGCTATTTGTAAGTTCAATCATAAGCCTATACAAGCAGCAACTTTTCCTTATAGTGAAGCTTTATTCAATCCTTGCCTTGTTATTAGCTGGATTTCCTTGCATAACATCTGTGTGGAAATGTATTAATCATGACCATGAAATTGGAGGTGAAGTGATATTAGATGCACTATCTTTATTAGGAGCTATTCTTTTGATCTGTAGTGCATTTAAAGAAAGTGATGAATATGACAATTATGTGGGCATTGATCTGTGTGATGAGACATTTTATAAGCCTTTACAATGTGAAGATGGAATAAGTAATGAAACTACTCGATTTGCAAATGCTGGATTTCTTGGGAAATTTTCATTTTGGTGGTTGAATCCGTTAATGAAGAAAGGTAAAAAGAAGATTCTTGAGGATGAAGACGTGCCTCAGCTAAGATCAGCGGATGGAGCCGGAACATGTTATAATCTGTTTAATGAGCAAGTGAATATACTAAAAAGAAAAGACCCTTTAAGAAAACCTTCTATACTAATGGCATTACTCCTTTGCCAGCAGAAAGAGATTTTCATATCTGGGATCTTTGCTCTGATCAAGATATTAACGCTGACGACAGGACCATTATTTCTTCATACCTTCATTGAGGTTGCTGAAGGAAAAGAAGGTTTTAAGTATGAGGGCTATGCTCTAACAGCCGGCTTTTTCCTTGCAAAATGCTTGGAATCTCTAGCGCAAAGGCAATGGTGCTTCAGGAGTAGATTGATAGGACTCCAAGTCAAATCTTCGCTTACTGCAGCTATCTTTCAAAAGCAACTCCAAGTTTCAAATGCTGCTAAGACAACCCATTCCCCTGGCCAGATAATGAACTATGTCACTGTAGATGCTCATAAAATATGTGAATTCCCCTTTTGGTTTCATCAGATATGGACGACAATTCTTCAGCTCGTACTAGTTTTATGTGTAATATACTATTCTATAGGGCTAGCTGCATCTGCAGCATTAGTGATTGTGATATTAATTGTACTAATAAATTCCCCCTTAGCCAAGTTGCAGCTTAAGTATCAGATTAACCTCATGATCGCGCAAGATAAAAGGCTTAAAGGCCATCACAGAAGCACTTACACATATGAAGGTTCTCAAGTTATATTCTTGGGAGCGACATTTCTTGAATGAGATTAACAAGTTGAGATCTGAGGAAACCAAGTGGCTATCATTAGTTCAAACACAAAAAGGATACTACCTTATACTGTTTTGGTCATCTCCCATTCTGGTCTCATCTGCTACTTTTGTAGCTTGTTACTTGTTTGGAGTTCCTCTCAATGTCAGCAACGTTTTCACATTTGTAGCCTCTTTAAATCTGCTTCAAGAGCCCATTAGAAGAATCCCTGACGTTGTCGGGGCATTTATTGAAGTAAAGGTTTCGCTGTCAAGGATTGTGAAATTTCTAGAGGAACCTGACATGGTTAGAAGGGATCACATGAATCAAAGTCCGGATGATTTGAATATTTATATAAATTGCACCGATGTTTCTTGGGAGTTGAATTCTTCAAATCCCGCATTAAGGGACATAAATCTGGAGATTAAACATGGTGAAAAAGTGGCTGTATGTGGTGAAGTCGGCTCAGGGAAATCTACACTAATGTCTCTCATTCTTGGAGAAGTTCCATACATCAATGGCACTGTAAGTCTTTTGTATATTGTTTTGTCTACCTATTTGATTTGGTACAATAATGCAGTATAGGCGTAACCAGAAAATGTTACTGTATTTTGTAGGTTAAGGTTTATGGAAAGATAGCTTATGTTTCTCAGACAGCATGGATTCAGACAGGAACCATAAAAGAAAACATACTATTTGGATCCAATATGGAACCACAGAGGTATCGACAAGCTCTAGTAAAGAGTTCACTAGTGAAAGATTTGGAGATGCTTCCATTTGGTGATCTTACTGAGATAGGAGAAAGAGGTAACAATTTGAGTGGAGGCCAAAAGCAAAGGGTTCAACTAGCTCGCGCCCTTTATCAGGATGCAGATATTTACCTCTTGGATGATCCATTTAGTGCTGTAGATGCACATACCTCAACTAATCTATTTAATGTACTTATAATTCAAAACATAGTTTTTCTAAATTGGCTTCCTTTGCAAACCTTATGCAGTTGAAAATTTTCAATCAACTTTCCGCATTTGATTTGTGGCAGGATTATGTCATGGGAGCTTTATCAGGAAAAACTGTGCTGTTGGTAACACACCAAGTTGAATTTCTTCCAACATTTGATTCTATTTTGGTTAGTAACCTCATTGAAAGAACTCCACTAAATCTATTTGTAGTCTCTTGCAATTGTCCCCTTATTCTCTCATCTTTTGTATTTTAGTAGTAATCATTATCCATCTAGATCATAAAAGCAGCAATCCAACAAAGTTGGCTACAGTTTTAGTAAATTAGCCTTTGGACAAAGTAGAGATTTTAACTAGGTCTCTTTCGATTTCACAGCTAATATCTAATGGGAAGATCCTGAAATCTGGTACCTTTAATGAATTGCAGTCACAAAGTGAGGAGTTTCAGGAACTCGTCAACGCGCAAAAAACTCCTTCAGGTCCTAAATGTGAAGAAATTTATGCTTCTAAAAGGCCTAAAGCTGCTGAGATAGATATCAATAATGTTTCCTCCGACGAATGTGGTGTAGTTTCTATAAAAGGAGATCAATTAATCAAGGCAGAAGAACGAGAAGTAGGAGACGCAGGAATGAAGCCATATATTCAATATCTAAAGCATTACAAGGGATTCTTGTATTTCTCCTTGGCAGTCATTGTTCACACAATGTTTGTAGTTGGACAGTATATACAGAGTTACAAACTGGCTACTGGCCTTCAAAATTCCAGTGTTAGCAGATTAAAGCTAATCACTGTCTACACAATCATTGGTTTCGGTTTAATACTCTTTCTACTTTTAAGATCCTTATTGACAGTAAAGCTCGGGCTTGGTGCATCAAAATCGATTTTCTGCACACTGTCAAGCTCTCTTTTCTTTGCTCCAATGTCTTTTTTTGACTCAACACCTTTCGGAAGAATACTTAGTCGGGTAAGAATGGCTGAACAAATGTCTACTGCAAATCAAATCTGCACTTAAATGTTAGTTTTAATTGGTTGACTATTTGTTGTGTGCAGGTATCTTCAGATTTAAGCACTGTTGACATTGAGTTGCCGTTCTTAATAAACTTTACTGTTGGATCAATCATAGTTTCATACTCTACCTATGTCATCTTATGCTTTCTTGCTCCAGAGGTCCTCCTAGTAATCGTGCTTATGATTTACGTAACTATACTAACTCAGGTGATAGACATTTTTATAACTTTTTAAGTCTTACCTTCATAACCGTAATAGGAGCATGATATATCAATTGTTCTTTCTTACTACGTGTAATTTTATCTACACATTTTTATTATGCAGAGGTACTACAGTGCTTCAGCAAAAGAGCTGATGAGATTAAATGGAACAGCAAAGTCTTTAGTTGCCAACCATTTAGCTGAAAGCATTTCAGGAATAACGACGATTAGATCTTTTGGACAGGAAGGCCGTTGCTTTTTCAAGAACTTGGAGTTTATTGATAAAAATGCAAGGCCATTTTTTCATACTTTCTCAGCAACTGAATGGTTAATTCTACGTTTGGAGATAATGTGCGCGGTTATCATGTCCTCCTGGATGCTTAGCATGACGTCGCTTCACATAGGCTCTTCTGTATCTGGTTTGTTCAGTTTATGCTTTTTGATACACGACGTTTTCTATGGCTAATAGTCAGACTAAGCCTTGTTGTTGGCAGGACTTATTGGAATGGCATTTTCCTATGGCCTATCACTAAATGCAATCCTAGTTTGGTCTGTTCAATGTGAATGCACAATAGCAAATTCTATTATCTCTGTAGAAAGGTTAGAACAATACATGAGACTACCAAGTGAAGCAACTGAAGTAGCTCAAATTAACCACCCTTTACCTGGTTGGCCTACGCGTGGCAAAGTGGAAATTCACGACCTAAATGTATGTTTTCAGTAGCAGGAATCGTTAACTAGTTCATGAAAGCGTCTAATCTCTTGTAAGTTTGTTCTAAAACAGGTGAGGTACAGGCCGAATGCTCCTTTAGTTCTTCAAGGTATAAGTTGTACATTTGAAGGGGGACAAAAGGTTGGAGTTGTAGGCCGAACAGGCAGTGGGAAAACAATTCTTATCAGTGCATTGTTTCGCCTCGTTGAACCTACAAATGGCAAGATCATCATTGATCACCGCGATATTGCAACAATAAGGCTTCATGATCTTAGGTCGCGTATTGGAATTATTCCACAAGATCCTACACTCTTTACAGGTTCTGTTAGATACAATCTAGATCCCTTGTCAGAATATAGTGATGACCAGATATGGAAGGTATCAGTTTTATATATATCTAATCTCGTTGTTTACTAGAATTTATTAATAGAATTTTCTTGTTGAAGGTTCTTGAGAAGTGTCAGCTTAGAGAGGCTGTTCAAGGAAAAGAAACAGGACTAGATTCCTCAGGTAAAGATCAAAATGTAGATCATCAATATAAGATCACATAGCCAATTTTACTGGTTTTTGTACTAGAAGATAACAATAGTATTATGAGGAAATTGCAGTTTTACAAGATGGATCAAACTGGAGTACGGGACAGCGACAATTGTTCTGTCTCGGACGTGCACTGTTGAAGAGGAGTAGAATTCTAGTGCTAGATGAAGCAACTGCATCCATTGACAATGCAACAGATGCAATTCTACAGAAAATAAGCAGACTAGAATTCGCGGACTGCACGGTTATAACAGTAGCTCACAGAATTCCAACAGTAATTGATTACACAAAAGTTTTAGCAATAAGTGATGGTGAGTTCTTATATTATTCCAATAATGTTACTTCTTTTGTCCCTAATTATGTGAGATGATACACTTGCAAAGAGGAAGTATTTATTTCATAATATGTTTGAAAGGGGAGGTAACCGGTAAATTTGTGACCAGGAGTTCACGAGTTCGAGTCGTGGAAACAACCTCTTGCAGAAATGCAGGGGCAAGGCTGTGTACGATAGACCCTTGTAGTCCGGTCTTTCCCCTGACACCACGCATAGCGGAAGCTTAGGGCATCGGGCTGCCCTTGCTTACAATTTGCTCATTCTTGATTTCCAGGGAAGTTGGTTGAGTTTGATGAGCCAAAGAAGCTGATAAACAAAGAGAGTTCATTATTTGGAGAGCTTGTTAAAGAATACTGGGCTCGTACTGAAAAGTGAAAGGGTAGGTTAACTCATTGTTTAGTTGAAGTAAAAGGTGGCTTCAGTTTGCTTTGTCCATATTGGAGTTCATTTTGCAATTTTTTTTGCTATTAAAAACAAAAAATAATAATTGAATAAATACAGAATCAAACCTGGAGAAACTAGATCTTTGCTAAGAATTAATACTCGCTATTGCTATGATCGTCCTCTCTTTCATCATCTTAAGAATAAAGTTTCAATTTACATGAATACTTTAGCAAAATTCTCTTTCCAAATCCTGCAGACTCCGATTTGTACTCCTTAGGGCTAAAGCTATAATACAATCAAGTAAGAATCTGCTTAGTAGATATTACCAGAAAATAGTTAGCATACAATTAGCAATTGCAGTATATTAGGAATTTAATTCCTGGGGATTATACGAACTCTTTGAAAAAACTAACTATAAAACTACCTACACGGATGTACAGAAAATACCTACCTTCACACAACATTCAGACAATTATCGTGGTTAAGTGATAAATTAAAATTAAAATATACATTAATACAAACCTATGAAAACTATGGAAAGAAGGAATAACAGTATTTATCGTGATTTTTTTTTGGTTTGGTTTAAGCTTTAGCCTTCTTTATCGTGCCTGCTCGCCTGTTCGATTCAAAGATGTGAGATTCCTTGCATAACAAACCGTTAAAGTTAAATAAATGATCAAGAGAAATAGAAAAGCAAGTGGGAGACAACACTGCATAAAATGAGAAGCACTTATTGTGATTTTTTTTCTTTCTCTACTGTTAATGTTTCCTTTTAACAAATGTGCCTCTTGTATAAATGTATATTGACGTTTCTAGTGATATAAACACAATATGCACTTAGCCTAGTTTGGAAACTATGGAAAGAAGAAATAACAGTACAAGAAAACAAGAGGACAAGTGCCCCTTCATAAAGTATAAAGCAAATTATGTTTCCGTGGGACTGTATTCTTGCAAAGAGTGATTTCATACAAAATACTCAAACAATCTTGTACTCATAATATACACAAACTGAACCACAAGAAGTTACTATTACAATTCAACCGAGCTATCAACAAAGGCTAAATTCACTTATGCAATATGTATGACATGCCAAACTTTCAAACTCATTGAAACCTAAACGACATCCTATAATGTGAACCCAAAGGTAGCAAGTCTGCGAGCAAGATACAGAAGCCAGATTATTCGCCTGAAATAGATTACTGCTTTCAAGGATCTTATATAGACATGCACGACATTTAATGTATTTGTGCTTGTTGAGCATGAGCGAGCCTTTGAATAAAATGTCAAGATGCTATTGCTCGTGGAAAAATCTGACCTCATGATCATATCCAAGCTCCTGAAACAAAATACTCTCCTTCTGCATATAATCTCCTTGATGGGGGGCATTCCCGATCCACCAAGCGAAGCCAGTGGTTTCTTGGTCATGGCCGTCTAAACCTCTTCTAAAAGGGATCAATAGAAGTCAAAATATGTAATAACTTGGGTGGAATAGGTAGTTCGTTTCCTTCCTTTAGAGTCGTACTTGAAAATTTCTTACCTCATTTAAGTCAGCAGTCGATTCTTGGTGTTTTAGACGATAAAGACCTTGTGTCCCATCTGTTTACCAATAACCTCTGAGTAATGGTCGTTATAATTCAGACGCTCCCAGAAACATGACAGGCCAAATTCTCCATGTCTGGGCGACTTAAGATAACATAGATACAACTCTTCGATGTTCTTAGAAAATGATTTCCTTAAGTGAAGCACCTGCAAACAACAATAATATTTTGTATTTGGTTTATTATCTCCAGTCTCTTAGAGGATGTTAAATGCAACTTTTTTCCAAGGTAGGTTGATTTATTTTCAGACATGCCATTCCCGCAAAGCCACAGAATGAGAACATGAATTTGGAGATGCACAATCAAATTATCAAAGTATGCATGCAAGGCATGAGTGCTGTTGCTGTACTAGATCCTCGGAAAACTCACAATCAAGAACTAAGTATTACCCTTCAAGTTGACATCTCAAATAATTATTTGATAACAATCTGTAAAAAGTTCTCAAACCAACAAATGCCTCTTGAACACATTAACATGTAGATGTTAACAATTACCTGTGAAATGTCTCCACTCGGACAAGATCGAAAATCCACCGCAGATTGCAAGATGCTTCTTATAATGCTGGCAATATGTTGAGTTTCCTCCGACAAGAAGCATCTGTAAAGGTTCATATTGAAACTGTTAGATAGTTATGTACATAATACGAATTAGTCCTAGTCCCAGATAGAATAGGAGTATGATATTTATTGTATAAATAGGGCTCATTGTATTATAATTAAACAGAATATCAATAATAGATCTTTCTCCTGTGCATTCTCACAAAAACATTAGACACGTTCATCAGACAGAAAGTCAAAATTTCTGAGTCATCAACGACAAAATCAAAGCAAATATAGGGACTTGTGCCTAGACAAGATAGGTCACAGGTCACAAGTTCCTAAACTCTTAAGGGTCTAAATTCAATGAGAAGTGGAAAGCCTCAATTAGTAGGGATTATAGGGATTCCACTTTAGCTGTATGACTAGGGAAACTTAACCCTAAGGAAGGGGGGAGAGGGGGTGACATAGAAGTTCCAATATTGAATCTTCATCTAAATGATATCAGGTAACTGGAACATTATGAGCAAAGGAAAAGCATTAAATAAACACAAATGCTAGGAAAAGTGAATCATACAAGCTCTAGTATCCTTCTAAAGCAGAAAGAACATCTTTACCTGCTTCAAGGCACTCTAGAGGCATAAAGGACAAAATATAACATCGAATAATCTTTAAGGACTCAAACAAGATATAATTGATTAACACACAGATTATTTCGCACACATCTAATCCAATCATAACAGGTTCAATTTCCCTTAAGACAAAGAGACTCTGGTTCCACAGGAAAGTGTAAACTTAAACAGACACCATAGAAGCCCAAACCTCACATCCCCTTCTTGTTAAGTTGTCAATTAATAAAGATATGCAGATAGTTTGCAACTGTTATGAAAATGAACCTTGGGTCTAACTTAATTCCAAAAGCTAGCTCATAAGGTAAGGCTTGCCCAAGAATATATAAGGAGATAACAGCTAATTCTCAACCAACGTGGAACACTTAAGACCCCCCTGCACGTCAAGGACTGAATATCTGATGCATGAACAATATAACATAATGGCCCAACATTAGGTTAACTGGTAATAGGGATGGTTTTGCTCTGATATCATGTTAAAAAAAGACTTTAGCCCATAAAAATCTAAAAGTCAGCTCATGAGGGGAAGATTTCCCAAGACAATATAAGAAGACAATAGCTCATTCTTTCAATTAATGTGGGACATTTAATAGAAACTAATGCATTGAGGTCCACACCCATTTCTAAAATAGTAGCATGTGTCTGCGAAGTAATTACTTATGCATTTAACATTACATGCAAAAGATCAAGTAGGATGTTGAGTAGGATGACGATGGACTTCATCAAAAGATGCCTTTTTAGCAACCCCCCTCACGAAAGCAGTGAAAGAATCCTTCAGCTCTGTTAAGGGTCATTTCATTCTAATACTAAATAATTTGTTTGTTAATGAAAATTAGAGGTTCTCTGAAACTAGAGGCTATCTACATCTAGCACTAATGTTTCTTGTTATTCATCTAGATCGTTTCAAAATCTATCCAGAAAGTATGCCTGCATTCCTACCCATAAGTCTTCATTTGAAGGTGCAAATCATTTGGTCATATAGGAGAGTTGCCAACAAATAGTCACTGGCATACACTCTAAAATAACATAATTTAGTTTCCAAGAAAACTACTACCCATATTCCAACAATTTTGGCTTTTATTTGATATGAAAATGTCAAACTCAGTTTTGATCCGTCATTTTTGCAAACTAAAATGGAAAACCATACAAGTACATAAAAGTTTAGTATTATCATTTTAAAAATTTATAACTTCTATGTCAAATTAACATGTCACAACAGACAAGTTTTGGGACAGAAGTAGAGTAGTAGTCAATTTTGCCAACAATTTGTCAACTTATCTTTATCAGCAGATCTACTTTTCTTTTCATTTTTCCCCTTTTAATATAGCATTACATTTTAATGCTCATTAAATTGGAACAATTGGACGAAAAATTGTTACAACTATTAAGCTAGATAAGTGCAGTGGCTTATTTGTCCTGCTGCTGGTAGAGTACAATAAGTTTTCTGTAGAAGATAAGAGACAATAAATCATAAGAAATCATTTTGTGCTGTTCAGTACCAGAAGAGCATTTTTGTTTTTTCCATTTATAGTTCAACTATATGGAAAAAGAAAACTCCAATTTCCTATAACGAATAAGTGGAAAAATAAAAAAGAGCTGTCAAGTTTTTCATACTAAAGTAGAAGAATACAAGATGTGATACACTTATCCTTCCTTGTCATCCTTATTATACACAGAAGCGGAGAACTACAAACAGATTCAGTGTCTCAACCAACTACGGAGCCAAACAAAATGTGCTCACTCTCATGTCTCCTTCCGTCTCTCCACCATCCCTCCCCCTCATGCACCCGTAGACAACACCAGCAATTCTCCAGGTGACTGCTGATTGTCACTAACACTGGTCGCATAATCATACACCCTCCTGCACTACTACTCAACCACAGATTGTATTCAACTTTTCCCACTAGCTTAAAACTGAGTCAAAATGACAAAATCCACAGCTGCAACAACTTGTTGACTAAATCCCGAAGTGTTGCACTGTACAAAATTATACACAAAAGTATCTCTCTTTTTGAATATTGTTCATAACTGTTTTTTTTTTGTGTGTGTGTGTGTATCAGAGATAGAGATACTTTTGT
>ML413488.1:13911-48206 GCA_005239525.1 Nicotiana knightiana
GGGGGGGAGAAAAGTGGCCACGTGAGCTGATCTTACATGTGCAGGGAGTCATCCAGGTATGCCATATGTGCAGAATGCAGATCCATCATATCTTTGACCTGATGACGAAAGAATGGCATTATAAGTATGGAGTAAAATCTCGAAAAATTTCATAATGACAAGAATCTAATTACTAAAAGTTAAAAAATATTTTTTAAATCTTTTTTGGATAATTTGGAATTACTCTTAACACATTAAGCGCTTAAAAACCTGTTTGAGCCAGACACAATAGAAAATACACCAATGAAGAAATAAAAAGCAGAACTGTATTTCTGTAGAAAGAGATAATATAGTTTGCATTGCTTGACAATAAAAATGAGAACAATTTGACACTTCTGTCTGGTAAGTTTTGAATGAGAGTGACCCATTTATAGTACATGTGAGGGAAGCCTGTTTGCAGGAATTGGTCAATATGTTCATTTAATTGCTAAATTAACCTACCATAAGATAACTCCAGGCCTTCAAGAATCCACCGATGCTACATCTCAAAATTAATATTTATTATTGACCAACAACATGCTGAAGAAACTGGCTCAAATAGCAAAATCCTATAAGCGGGATTACAGTATCAAGTGTTGGTCCCTCCCCACCCCCATCCCCAAACCAAAAAGTAAGTTAAAATTTTCCACAAAAATACTGATCATTTATAACCAAAAGGACAACAGCAAATATTTATTGAATTTCGACAGCTTATTAACTCATCCAAATAGGTTCACATCTTAGCCATTAAAAGCATAGGATCTATCGGAAATAGCCTCTCTACCTACCCAAGGTAGGGGTAAGGTCTATGTGCACACTACCCTCTACAAACCCCACTTGTGGGATTATACTGGGTATGTTGTTATTGTTGCTGTTTTTGTTGTTGACATAAGAGCTTGGAACTATTCTAAAACAACATTATATAAAGCATACTGTAGGCTACTGAAATGCATAAGATTAAGACTAGTAAGAGGCTGATAATCACAAACCAAACAGCAAATAAAGGGGGAAAAGGTGAAATTCATTAAAACCCAGATCAGAAGGTGCTCCAAACCTTATCCTTAAGAGAATGCATGAACCTGCACCAGGACACATGAGATAGTTGTGATTGTACATACTGCTGCAACGTAGATACAAAATGATTAAGCTGGTGCCTGGAACGAAATTCAGAACCACGTAAGTAAAACAGCAGAAAGTAGCAGACTCTAACCACAAAAAGTAACGAAACGACTCACACATATAGCATATATGATTGAGTAGAAAATCATGGGATAAGCTTATGTTCGATATAAGAGAAGAGATTGAAGAATGGTGATGTCTACGGGTTTTTATAGATGGTTTACACTTAACACATTTACTTTCTTCCAACATCACAAATATATTTTATATACAACTATAATATTCAAACTCACAGCTAAGTCGCAGACCCTCCAAGCGTCATGTCATACCAACTTGCTTCGGTTGAGACTTTGTCTCGCTACAATGCTCAACAAGTTACTTCGGGTCCTAGATATAGGTCTTAGTTCCATTATCATTGTGACTCTAAAACATTTCATTTGCATTTAGCATCAATGTGATTATGACCCAACAAGTGTTTAAGCGCAACACGACATAGCGCACAGTTGCTTTGCTTCGCGTTTCCAAGATAACCAAGAAATGCACGGTGTGGCAGCGTGCTTCTTAAGTTTCTATCAAAAGAAACTCTATAGAAAGATCTGAAATATCTCAACTTTGAACAAGCTCGGAAAAAGCTAGCATCTTTCTGCATATATGATTGCACACAACCTCTTAATAAATAAACCTTTTCACACATCTGATCAAATAAAACAGCAAGCAACATCATACGGAAAAACATGTCATACCCAAAAGCATAATATCTTGTGGTTATTCCTTTCACATAGAGTTACCAGACATGCCTCGGGTCAAATGACATCAAGTTAGCCAGAAAGAAAGAAGATAACAATAATTAAAATGTAAAAAGGACCTTGTTTCAATTAAGATGGACAATTGCTTTGGTTCTGCATTGCCAAACGCAAAATGTTGATTCTTCTTGTCCAATTGAGAGAGATCCTGTTCACAAGGACAACATATCAAAATTATTAAGTGACTTAAAGCATCACTTATGTAAAATAATTTGGTTGAGCCGACTGTCAAAACTACAGCTGTGATTATCCTGTGCAGTGTAATCATTTTATTTTATTTTATTTGGTTTTGGGAGGATTTAATGTAAATATACACCCTCAGTTTATTGTTTCATTTTATCAGCAGGATAGGGAAGGGGTAAGATATAAGAGCATTAAACTTCCTAAAATACTTCTCCGCCTTAGTTGAAGCCCTTCAAAATCAAATGCCTTCAAACACTAACTAAACGGCGATGGCGGCCACTAGAAAGAATTCACAAAACTAAGGAAAAATAAGTCATATTACATGGTATTAGATTGCATTGACTGAACCACGATTTCCAATACTTAACAACTATAACGCAAAACAAATAAGCCCACTCTTCATTCCTTCATCCAATATAGATTCAGTTACTAACCTGTAGGCTCCATCAATCAATGCCTTCACAAGACATTTGACAACAAATTAAACATGGATATCCCTGTTCTCAACCTGTATGGGCTAATGAAAAGAAATGAAATAGGGTTCCATGGTCACAAAAGGGGTAATTTCAAAGTTAGGTAACCCGTAACTTCTTCTTTGGTCAATCCCAAGCAGGCTGGAACTTGCTTTATATACAACGAACTAGGTGTATATAAGTTCTCAGACTACTTAAAATGGTAAATATAAAGAGATAGGGAGTACGCAAAGAAAAGAAAATGAGAAGGGTTGAGCAAAGACAGAAACATAAAACCCACGCATTACATATATATACATGATAAAGGGCAGCCCGGTGCACTAAGTACGGGGAAGGGCCGCACCACAAGGGTCTATCGTGTACATATATACATATATATACATGATGAATTTACAAAAATATGGGACCACTATCAAATCAGTACCTTTAACGAGCGCCATATATCACTCAAAGAGAAAGCAGCAAGCTTGACTTGTATCAGAAAACTAAAGATGTCCGAGTACATTTTTAGTGCGCCAGATGACAATATGATGCTGAGTGGCCAATCTACTCGATAACCCAAACCCAAACAATCAAAGGAGTGGATTCCTGCCAAGAGTAATATAGTTCTAAAAGCTGAACCAAAAACGCCTGTAGAAGACAATGCACCATATATACAGATGCAGAGAAACAAATGGACAGAGAAAAAGTAAAACGTAAGAGTCCCCCTTCACAAGAAGATGTTTGCCTTACCATAAAATGTTCCTCTACCAGAAACTGAGATGTTTGTCATACTACTCCCTTTCACATAGACAAACAAACGATCCTTATAAGGGTCCCCTTCACAAGAAGATCTCTGAACTGACAACTCAAGAATGCCCTGAATTTCTGATATTCTCTTTTCTGCCTCTACAGTGAACCATTTCTGTTTCGAGAAAATTACACAAATCAAGAAAAGGAAAGTAAAAATACAAACTATAAAGTGGGAGAAGAACATACATGATGCTGAAGAGAGCTGACAAACAGATGTGCCCAATCTGCTAATTCCATAAAATGATATCTCCTTAGAGCCAGCAAATGTTCATGCAAACTAAAACCTTTATCAAGTAATTGTATAGTCACCTTGCTCAAGTATTTGTATCTAGCAATGTCAAGGAAAAATGAGAAGCCATATAAGAATGCCTTTGCCTGCTCCCCAACAGGTAAGGGTTACTTAAATACATTGTGATGATGGTGATTAATAACAAATAAAAGTTTAAGCAAAACAATCATTTCTTTTTTTTTTTAATATGAAAAAACATTCATTTCTTTTCGAATAACACTCTTCTTAAAATTAGAGAAAGAAATGAACATATCACTTCCGCAGATATAAACTAACTGAAGAAAATATCAAAGTTGAGGATTCAAAGGAGAACATAAGAGAACTATGGCCCGCCGAGGAACAATGGATCTAAAATACAGTTTACAGATGTCAAAGTGGGCAAGACAATGGTCGCTATTCAAAACTTGGAGAAGGAAATTGGTTTTAGAGAACTATTTCCCACCAAGGACCATCAGCCCTGCAACTCGAATACTTCACTGACCTTGAACTAACCGATTTTTCATGAAAACCCATCGTCTGAGACTGCATAAATCAGGTAAGTCTAAAATAATTCCAACTTCATAATCCTTGAATACTCATATTTTATCAAGCATCATGTCAACTACATAGATGATCATCCCTTATTGAATAATATTTTAGCACTACAGGTCACAGGAGTATCAACATTTGAGGTACTAGAAGCGTGAGCATCTCTACCTATTTCGTTAATATTTAACTTCATAATGGGGGCACTTGAGTCAGCCACCGATGCCCGACAGCGTCTTGACACACATCCAATTTTTGGGCTATCTTGATTTTAATCTTCTTTGCTAAGTAGTCAGAAAAATGTAAATGGAATTCTTTCCTCGTCATGAATGGGGAGAAAAGTTGGACGCCCACAGTAGTAAAGCATAAACAAACAACGGAAAATAAAGACAGTTTACTGCAAGTGTTGATAAGCTGCATTTCATGCATCTAGAATATATAAGGATACTGAAGCAAAATCTCCTCCAACAGGCACTTCTTGATAATATGATCCAGTGGCATCTCAAGGACTGTCACCAAACTAGTCTTCGGATATCTAGCAGTTGTACTTGCAATCTTGCTAGAATTAGCAAGCAGTCTCTCCCAACCACTCCCACCAGCAGCATTTTCCAATGATGAGACTTTTGGAATGTGAGCCTCGGAACCTACAGGGGAACAAGCATGAGACAGCTCTGCCTTTTTCTCCAAGTTCTTATCGGAGTAATCTTTTAAGTTATGTTGACGACTAGTAAGAACAGCAGCAGTAGCTGCTGTACCAGTCAAAACAGAAACCCCAGCGCCTAACTGATCTCTAGAATTGGCAGCAAACTTTTCTATATAAACCTCGCAAGGATCTCTTATAGATGTGAAATTAAAAAAAGGAAAAGATTGCCTAGAATCTCTTGAGCACATTTGTTCAGGCTCCCTCTTTGGGTTAACAAGAGAACTTCTAGCCAAAATTGGGTTCATGCTTAGAAACTCGGAGTTATGCTTCAGCTTCCATGATGGCAAACTTGTTGAACTTAAAAAAGTACAAGCTCTATATGGATGCTGATCCGTTTCATAAGCCTCAGGCAATGAAGGATTTCGAGGTAGAACTGAACCACTAGAATCTACGTTGTCAGGCAACTGGAAACCAAATTTAGAACTGCCTACTTCCGGCTCAATCTCAACTTCATGCAACCATGTACTCTGAGAGCTCCTCCTATCTATATTCAGAAGATTTCCTGGAAAGCAATCCGACAGCCAGCAAGTATTGTGGCAACTATTAGTAATCCAGTTATCAAGATCCTGCAGCGTACTTTGTTCCCCACTTCTATAGGGCAGAGAACTGTCACATGCAGCTCTTTCACTGTTAACATCCATGGAAGATATTTCCATCCTTCTACATGATTTACACGAAACATATTCTGCAGAGCATGAAATCTCATCTTGCGGAAATTTCTGTTTCTGCAAAAGACCATCATCAATAAAACTTAAAACAGATAAATAATCTGGCTCCAACACCACATCAGTGCCAGGTGTGTTGCTCGGCAGGTCAAAATCACTTTGCTCCTCTGAGTTTTCTTCTGATGAAGCTTCAGATGACTCCAGGAGATCTTCGGTACCAGAAAAATCATCGTCTGTGCTAATCTCAGCTTCTATGTTGTCGTGAGCCCTAAAATTCAGATACGATACTCTTTAGTAACAGGAAAAGGACTTATACAAAAATCAAAAAGTTACTGACAAAATGATCAAATCGACCTCAAGAATGAGTGGAAAGAAAATACTCAGCTATGCAGCTCTAGCTACTCAACTAAGAGTTCAGTGAACTCATTCAATGTAAAAGAGTCCAGGTATCCAATCCAAAATTTAGGGCAATGCATTGACTAGTCCAACACTTTTATAAACCCTTAGAAGCCCCTAATATACCTGATGTGGACATTATATGACTCAACACCCTTTTTTATGTGCAATATAATTTTAGGGTTAATATGTGCACTTTAATGCAGACTTATGTGTCTTAGAAAGGTCTTTCTAAAGGCTGCTCAACACCATGCCAAAGAATTTGAACATCCACCAATGCAAAATCATAAAGCAATGGGTGGAGCATCCCCAAACCTTTACAGACCTCTTTAGACCAATGTGGGATTGTATATAATCAACACCCTGTTGAATCGTGTGAACCATTTCATGTAAAAGTTCAAAATGTTAACAAAACAATACTTTTATTTATTTATTTTAGGTCTTCAACACACTCCCTCATATGCATCCGAGATTCTTTTTCATGGGCCAAGCAAGTGGAAGTTTTTTTTAATGAAAGAGAGAGGTGAGACTCGAAAGCAGGACCTATGCTTACTTCAATACCATGTTGAATTGGTAAACAGTCTCACCTAAAAGCTTAAATTATTGAAGAGCAGTGGCAGAGGTAGAGTGCCGGGACCGGGTTCGGCCGAACCCAGAAACTTTGATTCGAACCCTGTGTTTGTCTTACAAAATCCATTGAATATGCATAAGTGATTAATTTAGAACCCAGTAACTTTTATCGATTAGAATCCCGAACCCATAAGCTTGAAATCCTAGCTCCGCCTCTGTTGAAGAGTGGATATTTGATTTATTTATATCTTCTATATCATACATCCTTGGGATGCAGCCCTTCCCCGGACCTTACATGAACGCGGGATGCTTCGTACATCGGGCTGCCCTTTTTCTATATATTTCTAACTTCAGATCATGCAATTTTTGCTCCCTATAGACACAAACCAAGAACTATAGAGAAAGAATGATGGATAGATAGTAGATAAATAATTTTTAAACAATTAGATTATAGACAAACAGTCCTGGACGGAAGCACAATAAAATTAGATTATAGACATAACAATCCTGGATGGATGCACAATCAAATGAGCCAGCACATGGGGACATGCACAATGAAGCGTATCAAGTGGGTACACTTACAAAGTTTGACCTCTTGTATCATTTGAATATGCATCCAAGTTGTCACTAGTTGAAAACAAAACAGGAGAGGTCAAGTTCCTTGCATGGTTTGCATACCTAGGTTGCATGCCCTGGAGAGATATTTGGGAAATAGAAATCTTATGGAACACATGAAAAAGTTAAAAGAAAAGATTAGCCTTGTTTTACTTCTATAATAAATAAAAGGTGAGAGGCTAGAATTACTGTGAAAAAAAGCTGGTATAATTGTCTAGATTACTTGATGCATCATAAAAATATCCAACAATTTTGTTCAACAACGCATATGTATTAAACTCTTATTAGGTACTCTACATATGCAGGAATAGAGCCTTTAAAAGTTAACTTCTGGAATGTGTAATCAAAATTAATATATTTGCTTGATATTAAAAGACAGAGAGGGGAGAAGAAATGAAAAACAGAGAATATGCTAGGTAAAGGACAGTACTACATATAAAGACATGGTTACATACCAGCAAAGACAATTTTTTTTGTCATTTATTTCATTTTTCACATATTATTACATTGGAAAAAGATACATGAGAAAAAGGAGAAGTGACACTTCTATTGAGGGATTGTCAAGACCTTCTACTGGACAAATTAAATTCTCTAATGTTCACTTTTTCCATCCATGGTAGCAGGACATGGAAAATCATCTACAGGTGGAAGTAAACTATATGAAACAATGGATGGTTTGGATCAAAAACAAGAAAGGGAGAGAGGAAAAGAAACCATGCAGAACAAAAAAAAGTAAAGAAGACAAGAAGAATGGAAAGGAGCATCAAATTTTAGTTTGGGGTTTGATCTAAAGAAAAAAGGAACAAATTGGTATTGACTTTAATACATTTATATGCATTTTTAAGTTCATAATGTCAAAGGTCAGTTTTGGCATCACAGATTTCGCCAAAGAAGGTTTCTTTTCCTTTCATTTATACCTGAAAGGAACTAGAGTTTTTGTCAATTTTCATATTAATAACTGCCCTTGCTCTCCCCCAAAAATTCATTCAAACTAAGGGGGAACAAAAAAGAACTCATTCCCTACTATTCTAGAGTAAAAGCATGTCATTATAGAGAATGATTTAAGACCAGAAAAAAGGAAACAATTTCAAATTCCATCACATTGCTGTTACGAGATCATACAGTGGTGTAAAGATCAAGAACTCAAGATTTCAATGACATCAAGAAAGCCAGTGTTCCTTTTCATGAAGTGAAAGTTGTGTACCTAAAACTCCAGAACAGGTTGAGTCCAATATCTCTCTTTTACTGGAATCTATCTCTTTCTTTATATTCAACCTTGCTGAACGAATCTCGACTTGAACTCATCAAGCAATGAACAAATAAAATATAGCAAACTAATACCAAACTATTAGCTTGCACTTTTTGTTGATAATTGATATGCCAAAAGTATCTTAGAGACTTCCACATCATTCAGGCCTCTGATGTCATTTTTCAAGGCAACAGGCAGGTTTAGAAAGAATCAAATAAGTTGGACCAGGATAGAATATCTAACACGTCGTTTAAACGAAGCACCATCTAGTAGTGGAGAAGAGAAACACTTAAATTTATTTTAGACAAGATTTATAACCTGCTGTTGGCATTTTTAACTTCAATATCTAAATTTATCCATATTTTCTCCCTAATTTAAACAGGTTTCATACTTCAACTAGAACCCAGTATCAATGGGTATATCAGAATCATCGAAAGAGACCACAATCTGAACTTTTAAACATAAAAACTTCCACATCATGTCAGGCCTCTGATGTCCACATTTTCCAAGGCAGCAGGCAGGTTTAGAAATTAAATAAGTTGGACACTTAAATTTATTTTAGAAGAGAAACACTTAAATTTATTTTAGACAAGATTTATCACCTGCTGTTGGCATTTTTAACTTCAATATCTAAATTTATCCATATTTTCTCCCTAATTTAAACAGGTTTCATACTTCAACTAGAACCCAGTATCAATGGGTATATCAGAATCATCGAAAGAGACCACAATCTGAACTTTTAAACATAAAAACTTCCACATCATGTCAGGCCTCTGATGTCCACATTTTCCAAGGCAGCAGGCAGGTTTAGAAATTAAATAAGTTGGACACTTAAATTTATTTTAGAAGAGAAACACTTAAATTTATTTTAGACAAGATTTATCACCTGCTGTTGGCATTTTTAACTTCAATATCTAAATTTATCCATATTTTCTCCCTAATTTAAACAGGTTTCATACTTCAACTAGAACCCAGTATCAATGGGTATATCAGAATCATCGAAAGAGACCACAATCTGAACTTTTAAACATAAAAACTTCCACATCATGTCAGGCCTCTGATGTCCACATTTTCCAAGGCAGCAGGCAGGTTTAGAAATTAAATAAGTTGGACCACGTTAGAATATCTAACACGTCTTTTAAAATAATCACCATCTTAGTGGAGAAGAGAAAAACTTAATTTATTTTGGACAAGATTCATCACCTGCTGTTGGCATTTTTTTTTTACTTCAATATCTATCCATGTTCTTCTCCCTAATTTAAACAGAATTCATACTTCAAAAATACTAGTGCAGTATTTTCAGGAGGCAAAAGAACTCTTCCTTGAAACTTTTTACTGATATCTAGGCATTACCAAAAGTAAAGCAGCTATCCAAACTACGTTTAACATCCCTGCAAAGAATTAAGTACGAGATTCAATCTCGGTGGAATCTCCAATATGTAACGAGATAAACCAGAACAACTGCAGGAACTACCTCGAGTCAGAAGTGAAAAGCAGAAGTAAAAGTTGGTGTTCCCACATCACATATTGTTGAAGTGTGTAACCATCTCATCTAAAAGCTTAAGTTGTTATAGAGAACACACTTTTAGCTACTTAATTATGCCTCAACACGCCCACTCATGTGCGGACCTGATTCTTTTTCATGGGCCAAACATGTGGATTCTTTTTAAAAATGGGTGGCAGGGAAACTCGAACCCAGGGCCTCTGCATGCTATCATACCATGTTGAGGTATGTCGCCATCTTATCGAAAAGTTTAAGATGTTAGAGAGAGCACAAAAATAATTACTTAATTATGTCTCAGCAGATATATCGGAAACAGCTTCTCTCACAAGATAGGGCTAAGGTCTGCGTACACACCACCTTCCCCAGACCCCACTCGTGGGATTACACTGGATTTTTTGTTGTTGTTGTTGTTATCTCTCAGCAGATATATCAAATTAGAGATTCTTTAACAGGAATCTCTAGTTTCTAATAGATAAACCAGCACAAGCAATTAGCCATGATTCAACATACCTTGTTATCCTAGAAAGAAAAAAAAATCATAGATCCTACAGCTGTAGAGGAAAGCAAAAGATATATAAGAAAGATGATACTGGAACAGTGGCCTCTGAAAAATTACCTCCCGAAATCTGAATTCCAACTTAGTGAAAACATTGTCAACTTTCTCCAGCATCCTTTGGTAATAACTGTTTCTTGAAACCACCATTGTCTCAATAGTTCCTTTCTCAAATAACAAGGACGATCTGAAGCTCGGGAATTCGCTTGAAAACCCATTGATGCCAGGAAGGAGTTCTTCATGAATACTGTTAAATGGTCCAAAAGAATCACAGAACTCAAGTAACTTTGTTATTATTTGAAGCTGTTGACCTGCTCGGAAAAGGGGAAGCAAACAATCCTCCAGAAACAAAGGTAAAACTCCCTTTCGCACCTGAGATATTGAGTAGCGGATGATAAAAACAGACTCCAAAGTTGACACAATAAGCATATCAGCATTGGAAAAAAATTAAAACTCCAAATTCTAGGCAATGACAGACAGCATTACCCTAACACTTGCTAATGGGAAGTCATTAGAGATTCCAGTGTTACCCGGCTCATGATCAGGTTGCTCTTTCACAATTTCCACGATGAACTCTTTAAAAGGATCAGCAATTCTACCTTCAAAAATCCATGCTCTAATAAATCCACAGTACGGTTCCCATGAACGTAGAAACAGGAACTTCAGGAGAGCACAATGGGCTGGATCAGCAATCTAGCCAAACAAATCAAGGAACGATACCAATAATAAGCAAAAGAGACACCTTATTTAATATCTTATACAAAAAGTTCAGATCCATAAAATCTCACACCTTGTTTTACCCAAAATGTAACTTTTTCCACAATGGTGAATGGAATAATACTTAGCACCACACATTATTGTAACAGCCAGAATAGTGAGTGCACCATTCGGACAATATCGACATCTCAGTTAAATACCTTAAGTTACATATTTCCATTAAGAATGCAGGCTATTTCTTTCCTACTAACAAAAATCTCTTAGCAGAATCAGATTAACCATTTTGATATTTCAGTAGCATTTTCAGGTGGTAACATAAATTTAGGCACAAAAAAGGAAACAGGTTTACTCTAGCCTCAGTGAAGTATATGGATATGTATCCTTCTGCACACATCATTACATCGCTCTTTTCTCACATATCTACTAATAACTGGCTGCTTTCCTCCTCAGATATAGAAAGGAAGGAAATATGTAGCACATAATCCATGAAGCATTTACACCAAGATGATAATTAAATACCATGTGTGACTTGCTAAACGTGCACAATGTAATTCTTCATGAATCGGCAAAGTACCAGATCAAGCACATACAGTTGAATGAGCAAAAGAATATTTAAGAATGTCAAAGTGTAGAACAGCCACTAAATGAACTGCTTCTATATGATGCTAACCTTTAGTTGTGTGTACAAGAAAGTGAGCAGAGCACCACTTCTGGGGAAATTATTAAACTCTAAAAACGCTTTGGCACTTATTTCTTCAAGAGATAATTCAGAATATCTAAGAGCCAGATCACTCATATTGCAGATATTACCAAGCACATCCAGCTGAGTTCTTAGTCCTGCAGAGTGCAGATAAGCCTCTAGCAATGTAATTTCGCCATGCCCAACACTAGTAAAACATCCTCCACCCTTGGACTTCAAGCAACGCCTAAAATTGACAGAAGCATATAGTGTATTTAGGGCGGAGGTATACCCATCTAAGATTTTCGCCACAGAAACTGCAAAAGCCTGATTAACAAGTGTATGATTGCTCATTCGGCGTCCCACACCATCATTAGCATCATACTTTTGAACTTCATCTTCATCTGAATTCCCATCTAGAGTTAAACATGTAAAATGATCTACAAATTTGTGAAGGAGGAAAATGATGCAACCAAAACGCCCAATAGATTTGAGTAGATTTCCCAAAGCAAGGGTGCTTGAAGTCCGTGTCAACAAACTTGGGATATGATGAAAGGATCTATCAGCTGAATCAAAACAAAATAAAGCAGAAAGCTTTTGAATAGATATCAGAGCTGATTCTACACCTTGCAGAGCATCCAATGTCAGTCTCACCAAGCTAGGCTCCTGAAAGGATGAATGTTCGAATAATAGGTAAAGTGTCTTTTCATTTTCCAGAATTTATAAGTAAGAAAAAACTCTTAGTTCATTCATTATAAAATGGTAATATCAAAAGAGATGAAGTCATAGCGATAATGCAACTTTCTTTCTTGTCACAAGAAAAAGAAAAGGTTCAGCCTTGAGGATCATAGAGCAGTATCATAGTTTGTATATTATGCACTCAAACTGGTAATTTCCATCCCACTTCCTCGTTTAATGAACAAAAAGAAAAGGTGAATTGCAGTAGAAAGTAGAAACCCGAAAAACATTCTAAAGCCGCACTTAACCATTAAACGGTAAATTGTTGCAATTAAAACATTTATCAATTACAGCCATTGCAACTTTAGAACTTAGGAAAATCCAAACTACAGGAGGAAACAAATTTCGCATTTCCATTTAGTGCCATATCACAAAAGGTTCCCCAATCTCCCCTTAACTTTGGCTTCAAATTTATTGAAATAACAATAGACATAGCAAATAATAATTTTGTAAGTGAAATTTGAATCCCCATTTCTCAGTTATCAGGTCCCATAGAACAGTGACGAGACCACCAATTCATATGAAAGAACTTTTGAGCCTTTAAAGTCCATCACATCCACAAAAAGAGTGCCAGAAATGCGGATATTAAGATGGATGTGTAATAAGATTCGACAAAATCAGATGATAACATCGGATAGAATGTGTAAGCAGCACACACCTAGAATAAAATGAATGAAGGTCATTTGAGATGTTTCGATCATGTCCTACGTAAGCCTCCAAATGCAATGATTAGTATATGAGAAAACCAAAAAATCAGATGGAATGATGCTATTTCAAAGACTTATATTCCTTCGAGATCCATGCAAATTTAGGGGAAGAAGCCAAAGACTCCTATAGGCGACACTTACTAGTTGAGACTAAGGCTTAGTCATTATGTTAGTACACATTACACCTAGTGCTCATGGGAGCGCTTTTAACTTTTTAGATTTATATGTCAGTAAGAATTCTAGAGAACCTCGAGAACTCGAAAATAATAGTGTGGACTTATATGCCAAGACCAACTAGCCTAGGATTGAGGCAAAACTGAGCTGTTATTTGGCACCAAAACATACATGGGAAATTTGTTCCTACTTTTTCTATTTAAGTGAGTCATGTAGCAGTGACATGTCACTCTAGATTTGCTTCAAAAGTTAAGGTACAGAAGAACTAACGTATTAGTGGTTTTATTGCAACTGTCCATAAATTAGTTCATAAAATGCAACTTTCTATGAGTTACACTTTATAACGGTAGCGTCCGGCCATCTCTCGTACGCCTCAATTAATCCACAATACCTGTTTCCATACATTAGCAAATGTACAAAATAACTCTGTCAAAATTCTTAGACAGAAGGGAATTAATCCCCTAGCTTTTGTTGCTTCTACTAGGATTGAACCCTAATCTCATAGTCTCGTGTCTTATTTCCAGCTTCATTGAGCCCTATGCCAAGCAGTGCCAACTTTCTAATAGTGTAACAGTCGTTCACTAAGACACAAGCACGAAACAATCCTCATCTGTTGTACACTAGGCAATTAATCATGTGCATTGCCGCTTTGATTTCTCATCGAATTAACAGAAAAAAGAATTAAACTTTTCCACTAAAATCAAAATGCTCCTTACGAAAACAGCGAAAGAAGCACACAATTCAATCGAAAATGAGGAAAAATGTAAAAAAACTCAAAGAACAAATGCTATAGCAATACATAAGTAATTAAACAAGACTCCACCAGCGATACATCACGCAATTAATCAAGTACATTGCCAATATGCGAATGTCATATATGAAAAGGGTCCTTACAGAAACAGCGGAAGTGGAGTATTGAACATGGGAAGAGCGATTAGTGTTAGCGGAATTTGAAGAAGAAATGCCGCCGCTTTCTGAAGTAATTGATTCCCAAGGTCTGGGTGAAAGATACGGATCTTCCAACTTCAATTTCTCAAATAACGAAGCCAAATTGGTATCCACTGCCATTGGATTAAAAGTTGAAGTTGAGTCAATTTTGCCTCTGATCCCTAGGGTTTTCTGGGAAGCGAAATGGGAATTGGTAAAGTTTGAAAATTTTCAAATATGTGGGTGTTAATACTATAGTGTTTGTTACTTCTAGTGGCACCGAAGAGGATTGAGGAAGAAACAGAAAGGAAATAAAGTTTTGTAATTTAGAACTTTTCCCTCCAATTTTTACGATATTTACTGGGAATAACTTGGAAATTTAGATATTTTTTCGATTGGAACCTTGATGATTTTTTATTCTTCATTGAAATTTAATATATTATTAAGCTTTTTTCCTCATATTATTAAGCTATTAATGACATTTACATGGCTCTAATAACAATCATGAAACAAATTACATTTTCCATAGCTAGACTCTCTATACTTGTGAATATGAAAAGGGCCTATTTCTTGAAATCGATCCAAAGGTTATGAAGATAAACCTAGCCTAACGTGTGACAGATCAAATTCATACAAAAGCTAAATCTAGGCCAAATATATTTGATTCAAGTGAAAGACATGTGGAACCACACGTGGACGTTGATAAACATATAATTAAACGGACATGGTTTGGGAATAATGTTGCCGAAAATTTCTTCCAGATAGTTCTATTTTTTGTATAGTTGTATAGTCATTTATTTAGTATTTTTCTCCGGCTGCAATTGTATAGTTAGTTATGGAAGAAGTCAATATGAAATACACACAGGATACCTAGGTAGTACATTCTATTTATATAAATACCAGCGTATAGTGATCAATGAAATACAGTGAAAAAGAATTTTCCTCTGAAATAGCTTTCAAATTTACTGCATTCTTCTATGGTATCAAAGCAGTCATTTTGAAAGATCCTTACAATCTTCGTTCCCTCATTATCATCCTCTTTTTCGATTAACAACCATGGTTCCACATCTGAGGTGACTTCAGTTGATACTACCACAGTCATTGATAACTCATACCCTTTTTTTTTTCTAGCACCTTTTTGATTTAGCTGGTGTTGTGCTAGTCAGTGTCATTTTCGATGGAAGAAGTTATGTTGGATGGCGTCGGGCAATGCCCATTGTTGTATCAGCTAAGAACAAAGTTGATTTTGTTGATGGAAGTATCACAAAAGAAGAACCTTATTCTTCAAAGTTTAAGTCTTGGAGTCGTTGTAACGGTATGGTGATTTCTTGAACAAAACTCCTTCTCAAAGGAGATAGCAAAAAGTGTTATTTACTCCAATACCGCAAGAGAGATCTGGACAAGTTTAGAAAATCGATTTGGGCAATGTAATGGAGCCCAATTTTACCACCTACAAAAAGAACTCAGTAAGTTGAGTCAACGTTCAAATGGCATTGCTGCCTACTTTACTAAAATAAAGATGATATGGGATGAGTTAGATGCATTAAATACCTGCGTGACTTGCACTTGCAGCTGTGATTATAGAGGGAAAGCTAAGCCTACAAAAGTCACTCCAAGAGGAAGGGTTGATTCAATTCCTAATAGAGTTGAATGATGCTTATGAAGAAGTCAAGAGAAACATACTAATGACTTCACCACTACCCTCATTGAATCCGGCCTACTCTCTTTTGATGCAAGATAGAAGCAGAGGGAAGTTAGAGTCAGTAATCATTTTCCAGGAGATTCTTCCTCATTTCTGGCATCAAACAATCAAAACATAACTTAAAATTACAAGTGCAAAAAGAAGAAACTTGAAAGTTAACTTTGATGGAAGAAAGAGCATTCAGGCACGCACTTACTGTAAGAAGCCAGGGCATAGGTTTCCTCCAAACTTCAAGTTCGCTGAGCAGAGGAAATTTCAAGGTCAGGTTCATGGACATTCAGTTTACACTAGACTGGAGATCTCAACTCAAGCTGCAGGAACTTCTAATAACATACCTGCAATTTCCTGCAATGTCCTGGGATCAGTTTCCTCAGCTGATTCTACTGCTGCAACAGGTAAAGGTTGATGTGCCGTAGAATTTTGGCACTTTTGATACCAATTACATAGACTTTAGTTCGCCTTTTAATGCATTTTTAGTTAATTCTTATGAAGTTTTAGTTTTTTGCAATGCATGAGGCGTGAGGACCTAAAAACATGGAAAATAAGTCAAAAAGCCACAAAAGGGAAGGAATATTGCAAGTATGCGATCGCAAAAGTCATATGCGGACCGGATAATCACCAGAAACTGAAGCAGACTCGTGGTCAACTGAAGAGAAGAAAATGCGGTCCATTATGCGGTAGCATAATACTTATGAGGACCGCATAATGACCGCATAATTACAATCAAGAAAGCTGAGAAGTACTTCTACGAGGAAAAATGCGGTCACATAATAGATATGCGGACCGCATAATTGAGATGCGGTCAAATTTTGGGTTTGGAGAACTGAGGTTCTGTGATGCATTAGGAAGTTATGCGGACCGCATACGTGATCTGCGACCAGTATGCGGTCGCATAAGTGTTCTGCGGGGACATTTTTGTCCAATCTTGGCCCCGACTTTTAGTCCACTATAAATAGATTTACTAGAATTTTTGTGGGTCATCTTATCTGAAAAAAAAGCTACATTGAAGGCATTGAATACCCCATTATTTTGGAAGCTTTTAAAGAGAGATTCATGCACTTTTGTAAGCTTTATAACTTTAATTAGTATTTTATTTTTGTATTTTAGTATGAGTGGCTAGTCTTAAATATTAAGGTTGTGGACCCTAAATGGGTGTAATATTAATGGGTGTTTACCATTGAATATATATATATANGTTGCAAACATTAACAAATTCTATTTTAGTCTTTTTACTTGGAAAAGTGGGTTAGGGTTTGGTTGAATTGAATATCAAAAACTCAAGGCTTTAAACCTTGTTTAATAGAATCACTTAGGAATAAGTGGATTCTATTTGGCATAAATTGGTTATTCTTAATTGCAAATCTTTTAGAAAAATTATAAAGAGAAAATACTACTCAACTATTGGAAAATATTGAGTAGTCACTTTGAAATCATTTGCATATCAAAGGACCTCCCATTAGAAATATATCATATTAACACCGATAGCATTACATTCAATTCAAGGGGACACAACCTTGGTTTCTTTAACCAAATTAATTACAATCTCACAATATTATAGTCTTCTTTACTACACACAATTACAACACTCTTTTTAGCTAACAGAATAGAATTACGATTTAAGTCAAGTTTTACACTATTCAAGTAATCTTTTCACACCTATTCCCGGTGGGATTCGACCCCAACCTAGTTGGGTTATTACATTTGACATCAACCACTTTACACTATTTATTAAGGTGTAATTTAAGCGCATCAAATTTTGACGCCGTTGCCGGAGAATACAGTTTTGAAATTACTAATTAGTGTGTGTTTTACTTTACGTCTTTTTCTATTCTGTCACACTTCGCTTGCTTTGCTTGGTGTGCTAGGTAAACATGGCCGAGTATGAGGAAGAAGATAATTCTTTTGCAGATATAGAGGAATACATCGAGGATACAAATGCCATTATCCCTCCGCGAGTTGATGCTGCTACCTTCAAAGTGGAACATGGTTTAATCCTAACGCTTAAGGCAGAGAGATTATTCAGAAATTCTACTGATGATGATCCAACACAACATCTTAGAAACTTCTTGGGTGTGTATGTGATGCACAAGCAGAACAATGTGACAGATGATGCCCTAAGACTGAGGGTATTCAAGTACTCATTAGCTGGAGAGGCAAGGAAATGGATCCAAAATCTACCACCTTATTCCATTCACTCTTGACCTGAACTCGTCCTTAGACAAATGGTTCCCACAAAGAAAGAAGTCCGAGCTTAGAGATAAAATTTTCTTCTTCAAGAAACTACCGGGAGAACACCTAAATGAGGCATGGGATCGTTTCAAGCTATACCTAGTGAGGTCGTCGAATCATGGTTTTCCGGATACAATCTTGTTGGAGAAGTTTTACATGGGTTTGGATCCGTTGAAATAATCCATCGCCAAAAATACGGCGGATGAATCTTTTATAGACAAAACATTCACAAGGATCACACAAATTCTCGACAAGGTGGCAGAACACAATCAAGCTTGGCACTCGGAAGATACCACGGGTGGAATTGCATATGGTACTCCCTCTCTGACCAACATGATTAAGGATAATCAAGAGAGAGACCAAGTAATTGTCGGGCTTGCCACCAAAATTAATGTGTTAACCAATATGTTCACGAAAAACCAAATGAAGAAGGTAAATGTTGTGGAAGATATGCAACCCTTGTCGAATCAAGATTGCGAGGAAGCAAACTATGTCCATAATTCTCAAGGTGGTTATCGACAACAAAATCAATGGAGGCCTAACCTGAAAGGGCAAGGCCATCAACAATGGCGTAATGATCAAGGTGGATCAAGTCAAGGTAATTGGAGCAACAACAACTATGCAAACCGGAGTTCAAACCCCTACGTTCCACCAAAGGGGCAATAATCTAACTCTTCGCAGCGGAAGGAAGGTTCTTCAAGGGAATCCAAATTGGAGAACATTCTTGAAAGAGTATTGCAAAACAAGAAATAAGTGACACTTCAATGAAAAACATGGTCAAACTTGTGGGGTCACACACCATATCCATACAAAAGCTAGAAATGCAAATGAGAGATTTGTCAAGAGAGCATAATCCAAAGATAAAAGTCCCACTGCCAAGTGACACAATTGCAAACCCAAAAGGTAATGGGAGTGGCGCAACTTCTCATTTCATGGAAATCACAACGCGAAGCAGGAAGGTACTTCAAGGAGAAAATGAACAGATGGTTGGAATAGACGATCTTGAGCAAGAGGTTGAGGCACAAGTTGAGGTTCCAATTGTTGTTGAAGTTGAAAAGACTCCCAAAAGAAGTGAAAGTCCAAGAAGCAAATTGTGAAGACGTAAAGGAAAAGGCGAAAAAGGCACCAAAAGCTCTAGCACCAATTCCTAGACCTCCCCCTCCTTTCCCTCAAAGACTTGCTAGGAGGGTTGATGATACCAAACTTGAGAAATGCTATGACATTCTCAAGCAATTATCGGTGAACATCCCATTTGTGGAAGCATTTCAAGAGATGCAGGGTTTTGCTAAATATTTGAAGGACTTGATAACTAATAAAAAAAACCACCAAGAATGAAGTGGTAAATGTGACTCACCGGGTTAGTTCCATTATTGCAACAACTACCGTTCAAAAGAAAGAAGACCCGGGAGCCTTCACCATTAAGAAGATCTGGGAGCCTTCACCATTCCATGCATTATTAGCTTGCGAGATTTTGCAAGGGCTCTTTGTGATAATGGGGTTAGAATTAATTTGATGCATCTTGCTATTTACAAGCAAGAGGGGTTAGGTATGCCGAGGCCTACAAGCATGAGGCTGCAAATGGTCGATCGTTCAATCAAAAGACCAGTGGGAATTGTTGATGATGACCTTGTGAAAGTGGGAAAGTTACTACTTCCTACCGATTTTGTAATCCTTGACTATGTTGTTGACAAAGAGATCCCTATAATCTTGGGGAGACCATTCCTTGCTACCGGAAGAGCACTTATGGATTCGAAACGAAATGAAATCAAGTTCTGAGTTAATGATGAAGAGGTCACCTTCCAAGAAAGTAAGGGTATGAAGATGCCCCATGCATATGAAAGCATCTCAGTCATTGATGTTGTTGATGAGGTAGAAGACGCAACTGAGGTGAAGATGGAATACGAATGCCTAGGTGAGGCACTGGAGGCTATATTGGTGAATTTTGATGGTGAAGACATAGAAAGGTACATGGAATCGATGAATACATTAGAAGGACGTGGGTCCTACACTTATGCACCAAAGAAAATTTCTCTTGACTTATAGAATACAATCACTCCCCCCGCCAAACCTTCAATTATTGAGCCGCCACAACTTGAACTCAAGCAAACTTCCACCGCACTTAAGGTATAAATTTCTTGGCTCTAATGATACTTTACCGGTAATCGTTTCTTCTTTGTTGAATGATATGCAGGTAGATAATTTGTTGAATGTCCTAAGGGAACACCGACAAGCCATTGGATGGACAATAGCGGACATCCGAGGGATTCCTGCCGTAATTTGTGAGCACAAGATACAATTGGAGCGAGAAAGTAAACCCAGTGTGAAGCATCAGAGAAGGTTAAACCCTTCCATGCAAGAGGTGGTAAAGAAATAAATCATCAAGTGGTTAGCCGGGGTAGTCTACCCCATTGCAGATAGTTCTTGAGTGAGCCTAATGCAATATGTGCCTAAGAAAGGAGGCATGACCGTGATCCAAAAGGAAACAAATGAGATCATCCCAATGAGGACTGTAACCGGATGGAGAGTTTGCATGGATTACCGAAAGTTCAACAATGCCACTTGCAAAGACCATTTCCCTATGCCTTTTATTGATCAAATGCTTGATCGGCTAGTGGGAAGGTCATTTTATTACTTCTTGGATGGATATTCCGGCTACAACCAAATCAATATCGCCTTAGAAGATCAAGAGAAGACAACATTCACATGCCCATATGGGAATTTTGCCTTTAGCCGGATGCCATTTGGGTTGTGCAACACCCCGGCTACCTTTCAACGGTGCATGATGTCAATTTTCTCGGACATGGTGAAAAATTTCCGAGAGGTGTTTATGGAAGACTTCTCTGTAGTGGGCGATTCCTTCGAGCATTGTGTTGACAACCTTAGACAAGTGCTCAAACTATGTGAAGAAACAAACCTTGTGCTAAACTGGGAGAAATGCCACTTCATGGTGGATGAGAGCATTGTTTTGGGTCACAATATTTCCAAACAAGGAATAGAGGTTGACCGATCAAAGACTGAAATCATTTCTAAGCTTCCTCCACGCACTTCAGCAAAGGGTGTCCGGAGTTTTTTGGGGCACGCCGGCTTCTATAGGCATTTTATCAAGGACTTCTCCAAAATTGCACATCCCATGTGCAGGCTCCTTGAAAAAGATGCTAAGTTTGCATTTGATGAGAAGTGTCTCAAAGCGTTTGAGGAATTGAAACAAAAGCTCACTACGGAACCTATTATTGTCACATCGAATTGGTCCCTTCCATTTGAACTCATGTGTGACGCTAGTGATGTAGCTATTTGGGCAGTGCTTGGTCAACGACATAACAAAATTCTTCACCTTGTCTACTATGCAAGCAAGACACTCAATGGTGCTCAAATGAATTATATTGTGGCTGAGCAAGAACTTCTTTCCATTGTCTATGCTTTTGAAAAATTTTGGGCCTATTTGTTAGGGTCCAAAGTGATAGTCTACACTAATCATGCTGCTCTTCGCTATCTTATGCGAATAAGGATGCCAAACCAAGATTGATTCGGTGGGTCCTTTTGTTGCAAGAGTTTGACTTTGAAGTCAAGGATAGAAAAGGGATAGAATCAAGTTGCAGATCACCTATCTAGGCTTGAAGAAGCAGGGAGGCCAAAAGAGAACCTTGAAATCAATGATGCTTTTCCAGATGAGCACATAATGGCATTGTCTGACACAATCGCTCCTTGGTATGTCGATATTGCTAACTTCTTGGTTAGTGACCTTGTTCCCAATGGATTGGAAGCTTATCAAAAGAAAAAGTTCTTGCAGGAGTGTAGGCAATACTATTGGGAGGAGCCCTTTTTGTTTCGTATTTGTGCCGACAATATCATTCGGCGGTGTGTTCCAGAAGATGGTGTAATGCCAATTCTCAAGGCATGCCATGACTCCCCGGTTGGGGGTCATCATGAAGGAAATCGGACGGTGGCAAGCTTGAATGCAGCTACTATTGGCCATCGATCTACCATGACGCATATCAAATGGTCAAGGCTTGTGATCAATGTCAAAGGCAAGGATCAATTTCTAAAAGGCAAGAGATGCCTATGAATTTTGTAATGGATGTCGAGATCTTTGATGTGTGGGGGATCGATTTCATGGGTCCTTTTGTGAGTTCTTATGGCATGAAATATATCTTAGTGGTCGTGGACTACGTCTCCAAGTGGGTCGAGGCAATCGCCTTGCCCAACAATGAGGCAAGGAGTGTGACCGCATTCTTGAAGAATAACATATTCATGCGGTTTGGTACTCCCCGGGCCATCCTTAGTGATGGTGGTTCTCATTTTTGTAACAAGGCTTTCACCAGGCTGCTCGAAAAGTATGGCGTAAAGCACAAGGTGGCCACACATTATCATCCTCAGTCGAGTGGTCAAGTTGAAGTTTCTAACAGGGAGATTAAAAGCATCCTAGCAAAAATTGTCAATGCAAACAGGACCGACTAGTCAAGGAAGCTAAATGATGTGTTGTGGGCATATCGCACAACATTTAAGACTCCCATTGTCACCTCACCGTACCGTCTAGTCTTTGGTAAGGCATGTCATTTTCCGGTGGAGCTTGAACACAATTCCATGTGGGCTCTGAAAAAGTTGAATCTTGACTGGGCCGAAGCTGCTAACCTGAGAATGACACAACTCAACGAGATGGAAGAATTCCGTCTCCATGCCTATGAAATTGCAACCATGTATAAGGAAAGAATGAAGTTTGTGCATGACAAGAAGATTTTGAAGCGGGAATTCAAATCCGGTGACTTGGCCTTACTCTTCAACTCAAGACTCAAGTTATTTCCGGGCAAACTCAAATCCAAATGGTCTGGCCCGTTCAAAGTTGTGAATGTGTCCCCTTATGGTGCTATTGAATTGGAGTCGGAGGATGGAATTTGAACTTTCAAAGTAAATGGCCAACAGGTTAAGCATTACCTGGGCACAAAAGGAGAAAAGCACTTGGTAGAACAATTTGCTCTCAAGGATAGTGATGCGAGACTAAATTGCATAGTTTAACATGTGATATACCTTACATTTTATGCGCATTAATGATAAAATTACACTTGTTATGTGCTTAATGGAGTTTATTTCATGTGTAGGTGAAGTGGAGATGGAAACGGAGCTAAAAGGATGCAAATACGTCGAAAAATACGCGAAAGGAGACACCCGGGCGATAGCCGGGCGACAGAGCCAAACAGCTAGCCCTACCTGGCGTTAGCCAGGCGTTAGGGCTGAAACGCCAGCCCTACCCTGGCGTTAGCCAGGCGTTAGGGCTGAAACGCCAGCCCTAGCCTGGCGTTAGCCAGGCCTTTGGGTCCAAACGCCAGGGTCCCCAGTTCGGCCAGAAATCGAGTTTTGACGGGTTTAAGTGTTTCCCAAGTGAAATAGACATCTCCTACACGGTTAGGGTTCACCCTAAACCTATAAATAGACTCCTAAAACACAATTACAAGGGGATTTTCGTGAATCAAAGTAGAGAAGAGAATAAAAGGAGAAAATTCCATTGAAGTGCAAGAACATTGAGTTCTACATCTAGTATTTCTTACTTTATATTTCAATTATGCAATTTCTTGTAGTTTTGTTTCTTCTAAACATGAGTAGCTAAGTTTTTAATCTAGGGTTTTGGTAGAACCCGTTGGGGATGAATTTCTTGTGATATTAATATATTTTGATTGATTATTCTCTATTTGTTCAACTACGTTCTTATTGTAGTTAATTGAATGGCCATCAATTAGCTGTGCCTATTTAGTATGTATCTACTTGAGAGAGAGTGCATATTTAGGTAATTGTTTGAACAACACCACTCCCAGAGTATAGACGAAAGTCATAACCGAGGGTTTAGAGGTTGGATTAGAGATAACGATACCTCGGGTGCAATCTAAAGTGAACTGTATTGCAATCTAGCTAGCGTAACTTGAGAGAGTGCGTCTAGTAAATTATCATAATTACTTGAGAGAGATTTATGGTAGATAGAGTGTTCATGATTGATAGAGACGATTAATCAAGCTATAAGAAGTATCCGAGAAAGAATTCACCAACGGGGGAAACCATAACCTTAGACCTTTATTATCATTGTTTACACTATATTGTTAGTCAATTACTAGTTTATTATTTTGTTATTAGATTTAGTAAACCTCACCAAATTATATTCAAAAGTATTGAGAAAATTGATTAAACACTAGTTTAGTATTTTATAGACTCAATTGATACGTACAATTCTCTGTGGGATCGACTTTGGGTGTAATACCCCAGATTATATTTGCAGCGCCCGTTTAGTCTTTCTATAAGACATAGTTGAGCGTGATCAGATAGTCCGACACCAACCCCCACCACTGAGTAGCCCAAACGGGACCAACATCATCGTGCCGCGACGTTAAATCAAGCGCTTACTGGGAGGCAACTCATGTGTGGTAACACTCTTTTGTTATTTGTTTTTTGTAGGTTTAGTTTTTGGTGTTGAGCAGGTTGACGTGTGTATTAGAATGCAGGTTGTCACGACCCAAAATCTATTAAGGTCGTGATGGCGCCGGACACCATCGCCAGGCAAGCCATTCATTAATTAGTTGAAATAAATTCCTATTTTAACGTTTTTGAAATCATTACCTTTAACTTATTACGTAATAACTAAACAAAAATCTGTTAAGTAAATACGACAGTTTAATATTCCATTGTTATAAAATACATCCCATACACATCCCAGAACCCGGTGTCACATGTGCATGAGCAAATTCTAAGAATTTCACAAATACTACAAAGCTTGTCCGAAATACGAATTGGACAAGGAATTTAAAATGAAAATAACTACAATATGATGGAGACTCTATCAGTTGCAGACCGCTTCCGGATGATGCAGCTCGCCTAAGTCTCCAAACCAGCCACATCACTATGAAAGTGCCTGTTCAATAAAAATGCACAACAAGTGTAGCATGAGTACGAAAACAACGTGTACTCAGTAAGTATCCCGCCTAACCTCATAGAGGTAATGATGAGAGGTCGAATTAGACACTTGCTAGAAGTCAATTTAGTATAATCAAGTGAGACACTAAGCATATATGTCATAGGCAATTTATTAAAATCAGGAATAAATGATATGAACTCCTTCCACATTTAACGCTTTAAATCTTCATCATTTCAGTTGACAATTTAAATCATAATCAGGGATAAGAAACATCAGACTTATTTCACATTTTACACATCAATTCTTCTTCTTCTTCTTCTTAACTGGCCATTACAAACTTCCTTAGGCCGATAAACATGTATAAATCACAGGAAATATGCAGCATTTATCATGCGCAAACAAAGTGTCGAAGGTCGAACGACGCGGACCAACAATAATAAATTGTGCACTGCCAAGGGTCGAACGACTCAAACCATAGATGCATCTATCTTCCCCGCTCGTGAATCGATCATGTGACGCGATTATACATAAATATAGGGTTATCCTGCTCGCGAATCATACATGCGACTCAGGCACCCATATATACACATATTCACACAATAAGTCCACATTTTTTATCAAGAAAGCAGTTACCCAAGGAAGTTGTAAAATTCTTCTTAAAGGAACACGAAAAATAGCATTTAAATCTTTGTTTTGAAACTCATTTGCCAAGTTTAATAATATTCAATAATATAACCTTATCAGGAATACAATTATCCACGGAGGAATCAATTTCTCTTTATAAATGATTAAGAAAGGTACACTCTAGCCTTCTTAGGAAATAAATTACCAATTCAATAGCATTATCAGTCAAATATTGTTTGCAGGATCTCATGATATTTTATTAACAAGGTCACAAGTATGACAAGTAAAGCATGCTAGTGGGTCCTAGACTACCCGGACATGGCATAATAGTAGCTACGCACAGACTCCCATCACCTCGTGCGTACGTAGCCCCCCGCAGATAGTAGCGCATATTTAATTCCTAGGGGGACAATTCCCCCTCACAAAGTTAGAAAGGAGACTTGCCTCGCTCCGAAATTCCATAACCGGCTTCCAAGCCCTTCCGACGACTCCAATGGACGCACAACACCCCAAAACTACCCAAATAACGACAAAACAATGAAAATATACTCTAATATTTGCAACAATTCAAATTATATAATTTTCCAACTCCGCGCTGTGAATTGACCAAAAATGTCCTCGGGCCCACGTGCCCGGAATCTGAAATTTCTCGAAAATATACCCTACCCATAGTCTTAATAACTCAAATATACAATTTACTCAAATATTCATGCTCAATTCGTGGTAAAAATCTAATTTACCAAATTTCTAGGTTTTCTTCAAAATTCCCAATTTTCCACAATCTTACATGTTCAAATCCATGCATATACCTTGCATTTAACTTGAGATGAGTTGTAATAATTTACCTTGTGATCCTTGACGGAAAACCCTCCTGAAGCTCCTCAAAAATCGCCCCAACCATGAGAAATATGAGAGAAATGGCCAAAATCTCGGTTTAAAACAATACACTGCCTAGACCCTCTCACTTCGCGATCGCGGAAATACCATCGTGATCGCGAAGGCCAACAATCAGCTGCCCCAAGACTTCCTCTTCGCGTTCATGACGCCCTGAATGCGTTCGCGAAGGGAAACTGCCCTGACCCTCCGCGTTCGCATGGCCTCCTTCGCGTTCGCATAGCCCAAACGACCCCCAACTCCCTTTCCTTCTACGCGTTCGCGTAGTTACCTCACACCAAGCTTCCGCGTTCGCACTCCCTTTCCTGCGTTCGCGAAAGCCAAACCAGCAGCCCTCAAATTTTCCTTCTTCGCGATCGCACACAAGGGACCGCGATCGCGAAACACACCAGATACACCAGAAGACAACATCAGCAAAATAGAGAAACATGGTCCGAATTCACCCCGAAACACACCCGAGGCCCCCGGGATCCCGTCCAACCACACCAACCAGTCCTAATACCTCATTCGAACTTAGTTGAGCCTTGAAATCACATCAAACTACATCAAAACCACGAATCACACCCAAATCCAAACTTTATCAACTTTGAAATTTCAAACTTCCATATCTGACGCCTAAACCTATCAAATCACGTCCGATTGACCCCAAATTTTGCACACAAGTCATATTCGACATTATGGACCTGCTCCAACTTCCGGAATCGCATTCCGACCCCGATATACAAATTTCCACTTCTGGTCGGATTTCCCAAAAACCTTCAAATTTCTATCTTTAGCCAAATGACTTCAAAAATAACCTACGGACATCCGAATTCACTTTCGATCGCACTCCCAACTCCAGAATCACCATACGAAGCTATTCCTAGACTCGGAATACCCAATGGACATAAACATCACTAAAATGCGCTTCTAGCCAAACTTAGGAAATTCTTCTAAAATGTTATCTTCCATAATATGCGCTGAAACGCTCCCGGGTTATCCAAATACAGATCGAACATACATCCAAGTCCAAAATCATCATACGAACCTGCAGGAACCTTCAAATCTTGATTCAGAGACCGTTACTCCAAATTCAAAATCTTAGTTAATTTCTCCAACTTAAGGCTTCCGAAATGAGAATTTCCTTTTTATATTAACTCTAAACTTCCCGAAATTCAACTAGGACCATGCCCATGAGTCATAATACCTGAAATGGAGCTACTCATGACTTCAAACCGCTGAACGACGTGCTAAAGCTAAAAACAACATGTCGGGTCGTTACATTCTCCCCCACTTAAACAGGCGTTCGTTCTCGAACGTGCTAAGAACTGCTCTGGAGTTATCTGAAATCATTGTTTAACATCTCGAGCACCTGTCCGTGCTACCACAATCCAATTGAGTACATTAGTGATACGCTCGGATTACACCTTAAAATAGTGTAAGCAGTCGATTGTCAAATATAATAACCCAACAAGGTTGGGGTCGAATCACACAACGGACAATATGGAGGCGATCAGGAATGTAAGAGAATTATCACTTATCGCGCAATGCCAACCGAATAGATTTTGGTTTTGAAAATGTTTATAACTAATTTCAAAGATATAAACTAACCTAAAAAGCAAGTAAAATTATCAATGGCAACAAGTATGAATGCATCGGGAATTACACTCAAGTAACGATCCAATGTATTTCACGATTTGACAAATATGAGCGAGTTTATGTTAATTAGCCACGAATAATAATTCTAAATTAGCTTTTTCCTAAGATTAATAAGACTTCCTAATTGAATTATTCCTAACCCAATCAAGAGATTAAGCACACCCCGATATGGCTACAAGTAGTTCAATCCTATCCCTAGATAGAATCTATAAAATGAGGGTTAAAGCCTCAAGTTCTTGTTAATTAATCATTCCCAACCCCAAATTATCTTTTCCAAAATTAGTTCTGAGTTAATGGGCGAGTCCTAGGGTTAGCTAATCCATTTGGAAACATTAAAGAACAAGAATAATTAAAGAAACAATAACTCACTTCATAAAAGATGAAAAATCATTCAATACATAAGCACAACAAGGTATTTAATCCACACTTTAAACATGAATATTTCCATAAACAAGAACTAGTGTTGGAAATAAATACTACACACTTAAATATTCAATACAAATCAAGAAAATGAAGAAACAAACATAAATGGGTACGAAATTCTTAACCACAAGGTTGAAATCTTCAAATTCCAAGTCTGTGTGCAAACCCTAGCTTCCACAAATGTTTTCTCTCTTCTTCTCTACTCAAAAATGTATTTTACAGTGCCAAAAGATCTGCTAGGTCAAGTATATGTGGGTTGAGGTTGAGAAATTTTGATTTTACAATTCTGTCCAGACTTGATGCCCGATGATCGCACCTGCGGAAGAATTCTCGCAAGTGCGGTTCCGCAGAAGCGGCTTCCATAATGCAGGTGCGAATTCTGGGTGACAAGAGTATCTCCGCAGATGCGGCCAAAACATCGCACCTGCGCTTCCGTAGGTGCATGGACCACTTCGCAGGTTCGCATTTTGTACTGTTGATCTTTTTTCGCAGGTGCGTTCAGTTATTCGCAGGTGCGAGGTCACACCAGCGGCCAAGAATCCGCATGTGCGGAGTCGCTGGAGATTTTTTGTACATTTTTCACCCATTTGTGCTCAACTCCACTTCAATTCAACACCAATCACTTCGTGGCATCATTCCCTGAAATTCGAGCAATTACACACTATAAACGACCTCAAGTTATCATTGAAGGATGCAAATCTAACGAAAAGAGGCTAAAATTAGTGGTAAAATCACCACTCATCAACACCCCCCAACTTAGAGCTTTTGCTTGTCCTCAAGCAAATCAAAACTAATAACTCAATGAGGTTCTACCATTTAAAGCACAAGTTGCATTGCGATTATTTACAAGTCACATTCTCCAACCAAGCATTATACTTATGGATTTGGTTGGTACTAATTATTAAGCTCAAGTATGCATTTCACTCGAATAACTCCCTCATTTAAAACAACTTCAAGAAGTGCAAGGGAGTTTCAGAATAATCAAGCGACAAGAATAAGCCTCAAGAAGTGACTCAACAACACTAGTCCACTATCGATGCTCAACTCACTCATTTCTGAGTCGATCAATTTCACCAATCAATCCTAATTCATGTGCCCTCACAAGAACGAAAGTCCCAAAATCACCATATTTACAAGCACACACAAGGGACAACTTTACAAAGAAACTCACTCTCACAAAGAACTTCAAGTGTTACAACAAATCATGCCATAAGCTTGCCCTTATTTTAATTCATCTCTTATTCAAGAATATTCGGCTGGAGATCCCATAAGGACTTTTTAAGCTTGTAGTGTAGGTTTAGGGAAGGGAAGATAAATATTTGGGGAAAAGTGACTGCACCCTCCTTGAACACTACTCACGTTTTCCTTTCTTGTTTACACTTTGTTTCTTTTCAAACCACATAGCCTCATTTTCATCTAGTTACCAACCTAGAACCACTTTAAGTACCTCACTAAATCTCTTCAAAGCTCCCATATTTATTTACATATATATATATATATATATATATATATATATTTCTTTTTCTCTTTTCTTTTTGTTGTATATTTCTTTTGGAGCTTGAATAATTTCTTAAAAGAATATTTCGAGGTATATATTCTACACTCAATGTACAACCTTACCAATTTCCACTTTGACACCACACCCTCAACTTAGGCTTTTTGCCTCATTCGCAATATTCAAGGAGGGACGGGTTCAAAAGAGGGAATTATTTAGCAAAAGGGGAAGGTTTGTAATGAGGTAGCCAAGGAAAAAGTTAAAGGCTCAAATGGGGTAACTAGTGATAATATCTATATAATGGTGGCTCGAAAGGCTAAAGGGGTTTTCAAATAACACAAAGAATGCCTAAGATCATTTCTCTAACCAAACATAATTATCATTAGCATTGAAAAACCAACCGGGCAAGTTCTAGATGATAGAGGTGAACACAAGATTTATTAATAGAAACACTAACGTACGTGGAACATGAATTAATCAAGACGGATTAATTTCACTTTCCAACAGGAGTCTAGAGCAATTTTTCTCAAACTAGTGAGCCGCGAGTCACTAAAAGAGTCAAAATCTTATCACAAAGATTATTCTTCACCATGCAACTTACTTGTTTTACTTCAAAACCAAAAATTTGAGGGGTATTCTTAATTTACATTTCACATACAAAAGGATAATTTCTTTAGTACCAAATAATCCAAAAGTCTCTTCCTAGCAAAACAAGACCGATTCCCTTAAGAAAATTGTCACACCATCTATCATAGGGAAAAGTCACCCGGTTCACTTCAAAAATGTTCCTTGGGAAAGAACCGTAGCATGAAGAAAACCCAAGGAAGTATTATTAAGGAAATAAAAGTTAAAGAACAAAACTACTAATAACAACTAAAAACTAAGATAGAAGTAACTACTAAAGAAAATAAATGATACAAGAAAAATAAAAACTAATCACACCAAGCTTAGCAAAAACCATTGACATAATCCACAATAAGCCCGACAAGGGCCCATAATATCCATACATAACAAAGAAGCCCAGCAAGGGCACATAACAATGTCATAAACCAGTCATAATAGATACAATGTACAAAAGCCACCCCAACTAGAAATATTGCAGTGTCCCCACTGCATAACATCAAAATAAAAGAGCATAGTTTGAGGGTCTCCCTGAGTTCTGCATCAGACAAGAAGACTGCAAGAGAAGAGGCTGGTCAATGTTGCTGAGAACTCTCGTCATCATCATCATCATCATCATCTGCATCTGCACCATCACAATCGGTCATGAACGAGTAGTCCTCGCTATCATCAGCATCCGCAACTGGTTGCTTCTTGTTTGGCTGCCCCCACCTAAAGATCGCCTTGACTCCTCTCCGCACTTTGACTAGGAGCTTACCTTTCTTTTTATTTTTCTCCTTTTCCTTGTCAAATGACTCCTTCAGATCAACATGTGCCTTGGCCAGGCCGGTGTAGGCGGTGTCAAGCTGTGAAAGAGATGCTGCCATGTTGTCCTGAGTATCAAAATACTGCTACATCTCAGCCCTGGAGTAGTACTCAGGTGGAGGCTGAGGCTGGGAAGTGGAAGGTCCAGTGGGGAGCTTGGACACTAAGTCCCGCAAGATAGTAAACTAGGAGTTAATCTCCCCAAAAAGACCCTTTGATGCAGCAGGCTGTGAGGAGGATCCGGCTCTGGCAGTGGTGGTGGTTACCTTCCTTTTCTTGCTCTTTACTGCTCCACCCTCCCCCTTGACTCTAAACGGGTTGAAGGGTTTGTCGGCGGACACCCAATGATCAGTGGGGCGCTCCTCGACCTGTGCCTACTTGCACAACTCAGTGATCAAAGAAGGAAACAACAACCCTGGCCCATCGTCAACCAAATATTGTCGCATCTCGCTCAAAATATAATGGCCCGGGTTCACTGGAGTGCCATCAAGCAGGCACGCAATGATCAAGGCTCAAGCAAGCAAGCAATGATCAGGGATCTGGTGTAAGAAACATCTGAGACATTCCCTTTGGGGGACACCCTGCTGCTCAGTATATATAGCCATATCTTAGCCTCGGCTGTGAAGTCAGTTGGCTTCAAGACTTTCCTCTTGTTTGCCCACTGTGGTCTTACACTTTCAGGGTACAACTTGGACACAAGCCATGCGGTTTTCGCAGTGATCCTTCTCTAGTACTGGCTCTATTGGGTGGCTTGGAATCCCGAGTGCATCATTATTTTCTTCTGCCCCGAATCTCACTATTTTCCCTCTGATGATGAGATGAGGATTGTCGAAGTTTGTATGCCTGAGATTGGCGTAAAACTTGCAAACCCATGTCTCATTGGCCTTGCACGGAGTGGGAATGAAGCACGACCACCCAGAGGATACCAACCGATCATAGAAATCCGGGAGATTTTTGCCCAAGTTGTCCTCCGCAATCCCTCTCTCAAGTACCAATTTCTTGGTGAGGAGGTTGTTATAATACCGGCATTGACAGGCAGCCGACATGAACCGGTAATCATCATAATGTCCCCCAACCTCCTCCTTAATTTCAGAATTGTTCGGAGCATTTTGGTGTGTGTTCGGGTCCATTTTTTAGGCAAAGTACCTATAAAAAATCAAAATGAAGTTAGTCAAGCAGTGGAATCTTGTTAAGCATATTAAAACACTACACATAGGCAAAAGAACCAAGTCGAACGGGGCCGGGAGGGCCACTTTGCAAAGCCACTGTTTTTGGCAAAACTGGTCAGTTTCCGCACCTGTGGAACTTCAACCGCATGTGCGGTGGCGCACCTGCGGAAGTTTACTCGCACCTGCAGACAAAACACACCTGCGATGATGGACTCGCAAGTGCGAAGCCGCACCTGCGGAAATATTGTTGCACCTGCGGTCTTTCGTCCAAAACTCAACTGCCCAGAAATTTTGTGTCATTTTTTATTTGGGCTTAGCTTTTTGGCCACTAATATGTACTCAAGACTTCCTGATTAGTGTACCAAACTTTGTTCTAACTTCATTAACAATGAAATTAAGGTACGAGACACTCAATTTTCACCTATACAATTAACCGAACACTTTGCGGGCATTTAGAATTTACTCTCTCTTCTCACGAATTTGGTGCTCACAATAACCCCACACTTTGTTGCTTCACTGAAACTAGCACACAATCCCTGCTCTCGACCAAATCCTCACTCTAATTCTACCCTAAATCAGAAGGGTCATGGGAATGGGAGTAAACGGACATGAATGGCTTTAACAAGAAATACCCAGAACAACAACAAACATAGAATGGGGATAGAAAAATGCTAGAGTAAAGCAAGGAAGAGTGAAAATACCTGTAGAGTCTCTTTTGTTTTGCAGCGAGTGAGAGTTGAGAGAAGTGAGCACAAAATTAATTTTTCTTGTTTGAGTTCTAGGGCTTATAGAAACTGACCTGGGGGGTAGAATTTGGGAATTTAGTTGGGTGATTTTCGCACCTGCAGGGGCTTTTTCCGCACCTGCGGGTGCGCACGTGCTAGAATCCAACCGCATATGCATAAAAGTGCGCACCTGCGCTTCAGTAACCGCAACTGCGGAGCCGCACATGCGGAAGCTTGACCGCAGGTGTAGAATCCCTGGGCTCAGCATCACAAAGTTTGTGAGATTCTTACGATCGCATTTTTGCTCACAAATTCAACTTTGCGATAGTATTTTTGACATGAGGCATCACATAGTTGAGCAGAATGTTTGCCCAGCAAAAGATTTTCTCCTCATGCACTGTTTTCGGCCACACTGGTCTCTCCGACCTGCTCAAATCAACTCCGAAAATTCAGAAACTTGGCAAATTGGTTAGAAAAAATATAATAAGCTATTATAAAAAAGAAAATTCCAAAAATGACCAAAAAATTTTGAAAAACGATGGGTTGCCTCCCACCAAGCGCCGCATTTAACGTCATGGCACGACGCACGTCAACGTTACCACTTTTCTCGCCACTTTGGCAATATGAACTGGGCACCTAGCTTGGACTCAAGTTTGTGACCACGGGCGGTGGGGGGGGGG